>JABMCL010002470.1:1485000-1492500 GCA_018857735.1 Alviniconcha marisindica
ATCACACCACCACTCACACACACACACCACACACACACCACACACACACACCATGGTGTGGAGGGGGGTGTGGGGGGGGGGGGGGCGGGGGAGGGAAGGGATCGGGTGGGGTGGGGTGTGTGGCGGCATGTGGTTGCGTGAGTGTGCAGCAAAAAGCCGTTTCGGCCGCTTTTTACTCACTCAGAGCACTGACACGGTGCTCACATTAACTACTGATATAATTATATTGATTTCTCTGACCTCGGCTGCCCAGGGGGCCGGTGTGGACCTTTAAGTCCCCGAGTAGTCCCGTCATTAATGTCATTGCCATTATCAAGCCCCACCGTCGCAACACGACCCGCGCTCCACGACAGCAGAGTGACAGGCAAAGCCCGGCCAGACGTTTAGCCACTGCGCTGCACCCAGTCAAGTGACAGGAAAATTAGTCGGCTGTGTCCAGAGCACGTGCTAGCCGGAGGCGCGACACGGACGTCCTGGGGTTTCTTCTCTGACGGACTGCAGTTTGCAAGCACCAAACTGCCGTGCCCCCTCCCCCGTGCCCGCCCCCCCCCCCCCCCATCCCCACCCCCATGAAAAAAGGAAAGCAAAATAGAGACAGCTGGATAGAGACGGACAATGTGATCCCACCGCACTTCCCCTCCACTCCCCAATCAAACTGCGCTTTTAATCAAATGAAGGGGCGGGGAGGTGGGGGGGGGGGGGGGGGGGGGGGGTGGGGAGGGGAGGGGGGGGGGGGGGGGGGACAGAAGATGTGTGGTGGTGGTGGGGACGGGGGGGGAGTTTCATTTTTTTTAAAATTGTGCTGCACCCGTTTACCAAAACACACACACACACATCGCACGAACACACACACACACACACACACACACACACACACACACACACACAACACACACACACATCGCATGAACACACACACACACACACACACACACACACACACACACACACACACACACACACACACTCACACACACACACACACACACACACGTTTTTGTTTTGTTTTTAGCAGTGTACCACTTCATTGGCATCGGACGTTGTCAGTTTCCCAGGAACATCTGTAACAAGGTAGAACAGATCTCGAGAACTGTTCTCACCAATGCGATGAAACACAAGGAAACAATATCGCACGATGTGTAAGAAGGTATTTTTACCGTCTGTCTGTATGCGCGGCGATGGCCATAGCGCACCGCTTTTTAATTCTCACCGTCACGCGCTGCAACACGCACAGCCAATAAGAAATGTGGCTGTAGGGTAAAGCACGCAAGTGAACGAACGAACAAACAAGCCAGGAAAAAACATCGACAAAGACAAACGTGAAACACGATTACACACACACGCACACGCACACGCACGCACACACACACACACACACACACACACATGCACACACACACGCACACATACACCACGCACGCACACACACACGCACACACACACGCACCACACACACACACCACCACACAACACCACACACACACACCACACACCACGCACACACGCACACACACCATACACCACACACACACACACACAAACGCAACACACACACACACACACAAAACAACCAAACAACAAAAACAAAAAAGAAGAAGAGGGAGTGGTTAGCCGTCTTCCGTTCTCTTTTTGTTGTCTCCCTTCTTTGGTCTTCGTTTCTATTTCCGTCTTTCTTTTTCTTTTTTCTCGCCCCCCCCCCCCCACCCCCCCCCCCCCACTCCCCCCCCTTTTTTTTCTCTCTCTCCTCCGACATGTACCGTCAACGGTTGTCTTCGCAGAAGCGTTCTAGCGAGAACTGTTCTTTCTAAATACTATCCTCATTGTAACTCCCTGTTTCTTTTCCTCATAGCATTGAGACTTCTTTTTCTTCCCACTCAGCGTTTGCCGCTGTGACTTTACGGAACAATCACACAGACCAGAGACAACTAACTCTTCACTTTCAGCTGGTTCCTTTTCAGTATTCGCTGTGATTTATTTTTTGTATAATACTTTATGTAAATTGTTTTCGTAGGACTATGCTCTACATGTGTATAGAATATCATATTTAGGTTAATATGTATCATGTGAGCGCTCAGGGCGTTGATGAGCGCATGATAAATGTACATTATTATTATTATTATTATTTTGCGGAATAATAATAAAGACCCGGCAGAGTCAGCTCTTTAATTGCTTTCGTTCGTTGTCAGTATTCTATGTGATTTTTTTCTCGGAATAATGACATAGAGCAGAGTGAACTCTTCACTTATAGTTGGTTCCTTCTCAGCATTCGCTGTGATTTTACGGAATAATAATATAGACCCGGCAGAGACAACTCGTCTATTGCTTTTGTTCGCTGTCCTTATTCCATGTGATTTTACGGAATAATGACATAGACCAGAGAGAAGTCTTCTTTTTTCCGTTCCTTCTCAATGTTCCCTGTGACTTTACCGAATAATCCTAAAGACCCTTTCATATCAGAAAAAAACGTTGCGCAAACTAATTTTATGTATTTAAAGCTGTCAGCATCATCATGCCCATCATCATCATCATGTTTACGTTATCATCGTCGTCATTATCATTATCATCCTCATCATACGAATTGTCATCATGATCATTATCACAAGTGGGCTCACTGCCATCACCACCGTAAGCATCACCATGAGATCCACGACAGACTTACCGCGTTCAAAGAGGTATCCATTCACCATACGATACAACCGCATTGCCCACCGGCACACGTTGTTCATGGTTTTCTATAATCCAAGCCACCTGTGACTCTCCACACACCAGATGACGTCACAAACACGTTAAAACTCTCTACCGACTGCGCCACGTCACTGGCCACAAACCACGTCACAGCAATTGCTGCAACTCACGTCATCGCAAGAAGACAAATCGTTTTCTCCGTTTCCGTGAAGGGATTAAGCACAGTGGTATTCCTCTGGTTCTTGGCTCATGGCTGAATCATCGCCAAACTTTCGGTCGGAGACATTATGGCAGAAGAAGCGTATGAATCAACTACCGCATCTGACGCCTCTCTGTATGTTCCATAGTTACTGAAATGATGATTTCAAGTAAAAAACAACAACAAAAAACTAACAAAAAACAAACAAAAAAACCACAAAAAAACCCCAGAAGAAAAGCAGGCAACTGTCAACACCTCACCGAGAAGCTGAAAACTTCTACAAACTTCACGTGCTGATTTCTTGCCTTTTTCTTCGACATTTTGAAATCCGTGACAGTGTCAGTAGCGTGGCGGTGTTATGGTATGCACAGGACGCACTTCAAAGTGTTCGAAGTCAGTCATTTTTTGTTTGTTTGTTTGTTTGTTTGCTCGGTCGTTCTCTCAGGTCGGTGGTTGGGGTTGGGGAATCCCCAGGAAGGACCACTTTCGCAGTCAGACGAGATGACACAAATGTTGTGGGTTTTTTTAGTTGCCAGACGTCTTCCTTAACCCCACCGTCAACACTCGTCGTACGTGTAGCTCCTACCCGTTCAGTCACCTGTTTCAAAGCGAACGCCGTTGGTATCAGTGTTGTATTGATCAACTTAAACTGCACTCATTTGTCTTTGCAGGCGAACAAGCTCAAAGCCTGGGTTTGTTTTCCCTTTAGGCCGACAACAGCGCGACTGACTGACTCGGTGGAAGCGAAGCGACTCGGGGAAACACGACAAGCTGTCGTTCGTTGCCCGCACTAGTAAACGCCTGGCCTCCCTTGCGATAATGACAGGAGTGGTGTTGGTAAGCATGCAGTCACGGCACTGCAGCGTGACTAACTTCGTTCCAGTCAACATCCGTCCATTCACCTCCTACCTGGCGCCACTCTCGGTCGCACGCGCGCGTGTGTGTGTGTGTGCGTGCGTGCGTGCGTGTGCGTATGTTGGGCTAGATCGAGGCACATATTTGCCAGCAGATAAGAGAGAGAGAGAGAGAGAGAGAGAGAGAGAGAGAGAGAGAGAGAGAGAGAGAGAGAGAGGTTGGGGGAGGGTGGGGAGGGTGTGTACGGTGAGGGAGAGAGGACAAATTGATCACATATCAGTACAGTCCGGATTTGTGCTATGTCCCGACTAGGCTCACGAGTTTCTGCGTTTTGCTTCAGTCACTGCATTTTAATCCGACAAGCAGCCAGAACAAGAGACGCCGTCACTTGCCTTCGTTCGGCATCAAGCCCCACGTACACCAGTGAATCCTTAGGTGCTACAAATACTAGCTGTACGAGCGAATCGCTGGTTCGATCAAATCGATGGCTCCTTTGTCATTCGACACCGACGACGGTAGGAAGGAAAGAAGAAAGCACGGAGGAGGAGGTGGTGGTGGTGGTGGTGTTGGTGGTGGGAACTCGGTCGAGGGTGGGGCCGTGTCGCATGGCGGTGACTGTGGGAGCGCACTTCGTCGAGCAGGCTTTACAAATAAGCGCGGAACGCAACAATAACCCGCCGTTTGTGTGGAATCAACAGGCAGATACTGAAATAAACCCTCCTTCCCCATCACTCCTCCTTCCCGTTTGTGTGGAATCAACAGGCAGATTGACCTCTTTTTCGTTTGTGTGGAATCAACAGGCAGATTGACCTCTTTTTCGTTTGTGTGGAATCAACAGGCAGATTGACCTCTTTTTCGTTTGTGTGGAATCAACAGGCAGATACTGAAATAAAACCATCCTTCCCCATCCCTCCTCTTTCTCGTTTGTGTGGAATCAACAGGCAGATACTGAAATAAAACCCTTCTTTCCCATCCCTCCTATTTCCCGTTTATGTAACGTGGAATCAACAGGCAGATTTTTTTTAAAAACACACACAAAAACAACTCCTTCTCCATCCCTCCTCTTTCTCGTTTGTGTGGAATCAACAGGCAGATACTGAAATAAAAACCCTTCTTCTCCATCCCTCCTTTTCCCCCGTTTGTGTGGAATCAACAGGCAGATACTGAAATTAAAAACAAAACAAAAAACTCCTTCCCGTTTGTGTGGAATCAACAGGCAGATACTGGAGAAAAAAAGAAAAAAAACTCCTTCCCCATCGATCCTCCTTCCCGTTTGTGTGGAATCAACAGGCAGATTTACCTCTTTTTCATTTGTGTGGAATCAACAGGCAGATTTACCTCTTTTTCATTTGTGTGGAATCAACAGGCAGATTTACCTCTTTTTCATTTGTGTGGAATCAACAGGCAGATTTACCTCTTTCCTTTTCCCAGTTTAGTGTGGAATCAACAGGAAATTTGTTTTTCATTTGGGAACACTTCTCTTTTCATTTGTGTGGAATCAACAGGCAGATTTACCTCTTTCCCGTTTGTGTGGAATCAACAGGCAGATTTACCTCTTTTTCATTTGTGTGGAATCAACAGGCAGATGCTGAAATAAAACCCTCCTTCCCCACCCCTCCTCCTTCCCGAGGGTGAATGTCCGATACGGTGGCTGCAGACACACCGTCAATGTCGCGAGGAAAGATTCCCACGAGGCTTTAGTGAACAACGATTTTAACGGCGGGAGTTTATACAAACACCTTCCACGGCGTCACCGTTTGCTTCTATATTGGTTCTCTCTGCCGGGGCACGTCGCGTCACACGTACGGCAGACATGTCGTCCAGGCAAGGGTTGGGTGTGGAAGGGGGACCTAAAGAAGACAAATAGGGTGGGTGGGGTGGGGTTGGTGGTGGGGGGTAGCGGAAAGGAATGAAAGCTCACAAGGTTCCAGACTAATTGCGAGCATTGACGGTCCAGTCACCAGTCGAGCGTGAAGGACAGTGGAATCGTGGCGGAACACAATCTTTTAATCAAATTACAAGTTCAAAATCTCACACACGTTGTTTTGTATCGGACGCGAATTCGGAGGGAGGCGCGGGGGGAGAAGGAGAGGGGGTGGGGGGAGTTAGTTATTGGATTTTAACGTCCTGTCAACTGCACAGGGTCACCTCAGAGAGAGAGAGAGAGAGAGAGAGAGAGAGAGAAGAGAGAGAGAGAGAGAGAGAGAGAGAGAGTAATTTGAAATAGCCAATGGAATCACAGAGGCCGAAATCATGGCAGCAGGCGACGCACTGAAAATCTACATTCTGACACAGTTCAGGCTTAAACAAAAAAGAAGCACTACTAGCTCTGGATTCAGAGAGAGGTGGGAAGGGGGCGGGAGTATATTTCTGCGTCCGCGGCAACCCATGGCGTGGCCACTGACCGGAGAGTCGGTATACACATTGCGCTACACCACCCACCTTTTAATGGCTAGTCTCTCTTTCTCTCTACCGACAGGTGCTGAATCTTTCATGGACAGTCCCAGGCATCGTGTTGTACGCGGTTACAAACAGATTTGACGGCAGCGTGTAAACTCGTAAGCTCCGCAGTGGTCCAACACCACACACACACACACACACACACACACACACACACACACACACACACACACACACACACCTGTTGACAGCACGCGCCAGGTCGTTACATATCGCACGGTTGAAAAGTCAGCATTGTTTAGTTCACTGCTGATACATCACACAGCGTACGTGCAGCAGCCGTGTGTGTTCACTGCTTTAAGCTAGCGACAGTTGAGTTGTTAATTATAATAGAAAACAATAGTACACGAGCACTTTCGACAAAAAATGTCTTCTTCGGGTGCAAGAAGATAGACAACAAAAGCAGAAGGAGCTGATGTAAAAAAAGAAAAAAGAAAAAGTAGAAAAAAGAAGAAGAGAGAGTTAAGAATGAATACATACATTAAAAACGACGTCATCAAAATGACGAAAATTAGGGGGAGCACGATATGCCCACGTAATTATGAACACACACACACACACACACACACACACACACACACACACACACACACACGCACGCACGCACGCACGCACGCACGCACGCACACGCACACGCGCAGCGCACACACACACACACACACACACACACACACACACACACACACACAATCTGACATGCCATAAAATTTCACAGCTTCGCACAGGCAGGTGCGAGTATATGAGTATATCCGACATATATGAACCATACACACTAAAACAATCCCCTTAAAACTCTCTCTCTCTCTCTCTCTCTCTCTCTCTCTCTCTATATATATATATATATATATATCTCTCTCTCTCTCTCTCTCCTATATATATATATATATATATATTATATCTACTCTCTCTCTCTCTCTCTCTCTCTCTCTCTCTCTCTCTATATATATATATATATATATATATATATATGCATAGGACAGTGGCAGCGAACTCAGATGGCATCCAACAGCAAGGGCTCCACAGGCCTGTTCTGTTATGGCACGCAGCTATGTGACGATGGTGAGATGAGGTTTCCATCGGCTTGCGTGTCGCATTAAGACTGCCGCCTAAAACCGCTTGTCGTGCCTACACGTCAACTTCCACTTCTTTAGCATAAGAACACGTAGGCTCCACTCTCCTTTGCTGTATAGTTCATGTATTGCCTTGTGTCACTGTCTATTCAGTTGATAGGGGGCGGGGATAGCTCAGTGGTTAGAGCGCCGGACTCGTGATTGAAAGGTCGCGGGTTCGAATCCCAGCAG
>JABMCL010002470.1:1497500-1500000 GCA_018857735.1 Alviniconcha marisindica
GTTTGACAGGTTCCAGCTTTGATCAGTTAGGAGGCTAACTCATGCAGATGATGCACGGTTCTCAGTGTGACTAGTACGAGGAAGGAATGACAATTACTGCAAGGGAAAGTTTACGGTCACAGACTTGCAGGAGAAAAACATCACGGTGTTGACTGGCCGCCCTTTGTGTGTGTTGTGCCAGACGGAGCTGTGGGGCGAGGCAAGTGAGATGTTTCACGTGCAGGGCTGACGTGTGCATAAGCACCAACACCAGCACGTATGAATACAAAACGGAGAGTCGTTGTGACCTTCATGGTGACTGCCATGCACATGCTCGGCTCGTAGGAAGATTTTAACACAGGCTGCCGCTGCCGTTTCGATTCAGCTTCGATTGACCCTTCTCTTAAAAATAGGTGGTCCAATGCACGGTCTTGTCAACCCCCCCACCGCACCCCCACGCGGCAATCCCCCACCCACCCCCCCCAAAAAAAAAAGTAGATTTTTTTTAATATAAAAAAAATCAATGTATACTTGGTAGGTCTGTTACAAGAGTAATCGATTTTTTTCTTCCGATGTCGGTGAACGGAAAACCAAAAGTAGCAAGAACGGTGAACGAAAAACGACCCCATCCTGTCTATCATTTGTTCATAAAAAGTTCATGTTTACACTATTATAGTCTTAGCTAATGTAAACAGTAACGTAAATCAGCTCAAATGAGCAAATCCCACATAATTATTATGACACGCACATCATGTGTATCACACGTCATTGGTCACTGTACAAAACAAAAACAAAAACAAAACCCTAACACACACACACACACACACACAAACAAAACACACACACACACACACACACACACACACACAAAACACACACCACACACACACAGAGAAACAACAACAACAAAAAATAACAACCACACACACAAGACAACAACTAAAGAGGAAGCGCGCGCGCGCACACCACACACACACACACACACACACACAAAGCGACGAACATAAAACACACACACACACACACACACACACACACACACACACACACACACACACACACAGAAACAACAACAACAACAACAACAAATAAACCACACACACAAGACAACAACTAAAAAGCGCAGCCGCAGCGCGCACACACACACACACACACAACACACACACACACACACACACACACCACACACACACAACACAAAAGCCAAACGAAATCACATCACAACACACAACAACACACACACACACACACACACACACACAGACAGAACAACAACAACAACAACAACAACAACAAATAAACCACACACACACAACAACTAATAAGCATCGAGCGCGCGCCACACACACACACACACACACACCACAACACACACACACACACACATAAACACACACACACAACACACACACACACACACACACACACACACACACACATAACATACACACAAACACAGACTACACACACTCAACATGACAAAACACACACATAATATAACACCACATGGTTCACACGCACGGCACTACAAAACACACACAACAACACAACAAAACCCTACACACACACACACAACACACACACACACAACACACACACACACACACACACACACACACACACAAACAACAACAACAACAACAACAACAACAAAACCACACACACAACACAACATACAAACTAAAGCGCAGCGCACCGCACACACACACACACACACACACACACACACACACACACACACACACACACACACACACACACACACACATAAAGCGACGAAATCACACACACACACCAACACACACACACACACACACACACACACACACACACACACACACACACACACACACACCACAAGAAACAACAACAACAACAACAACAACAACACACACACAGACAACAACAAATAAAGCCGAGCGCGCGCGCCACACACACACACACGACACACAACACAATAAAGCACGAACACACACACATACACACACACACACACACACACACACACACACACACACACACACACACACACACACACGCACACATACAATGTACACTGGAAAAGCGGTGAAAGTACCCGGAGCTGGCTCTCTGCCGAGCATTAACTTGATTATGTCCAGGCACGGAGTGTTCCACGCTGCTCACCGACCTTCAAGCACGGAAACCCACAGAGCGCAAACAACACGCGACTGCCCAGCGTCCACCGAGCGGTCTGTATCCCAACAGACGCAGTAACCACAGAGACGTAAGTAAGTAAGTAAGTTGGTGTTTTACGCCCAGTCAACCGGTACGGTTATATCAGAGCGATACACATCTGATATATATTTAATTTTTGATAATGTGTATGTCTCAAAATGGGCCTATATACAGTTTTAAAACCATGCTTAAAAGATGAATACCACAAACACAACTAAAAATTAATTTCTTTCAAAAAGTTAAAAATCTTCTCAGGTTAGAATAATAATAATAATAAAAATAAAAATAATATTGATGATGATAATAATGACGATGATGATGATAA
>JABMCL010002470.1:1505000-1510000 GCA_018857735.1 Alviniconcha marisindica
CAACAACAACAGAAAAACCAATTTTGACGCTGTAACTCTCGGATTGTGGCAATGACGGAAGATGATAGTGGACAGTGTGGACATGGGGTGACCGCTATCTCTGCCACGACTCCAGTATCTTGGTGTAGTACGGTGGTAGTCAATGACACAGCGACAACGACATCCGTGCTCCACACTGATGGATCACAGCAAGGTTCTGACCGAATTACTTGACGTCATCGTCACCATGGAAACGCCGGGGCACTCACAGGGAAGGAAGGGGTGGGGGGATAACAAGGGAAGGGGGTGTTACTTAAAGCTGTTGAATTCTGTTTTTGTTTATCCATCTGCTCGTGGTTTTTTTTCGTTTACGTCCCCCCCCCCCCCCCCCCCCCCCCCCCACACACACACCACCCCACCACCACCACCACCACCAACAAAAACCCAAAACATTTTCACCCGCCCTGTTTACAAGCGATCAAGCTTTTATCTTTTTTGGTTTCACGATACTTTGCTGTTTGTTCATCGTTCCGTAAAGAGAGTTGTTTTTGTTTCGTTTTTTGTTTAGTTTTTCTTGTTTTTTTTTGTTTTTTTTGCGGCTCAGAATTTGCACAGTATTACTCTTGTAAGAAAGAAAGAAGGAAATTAAAAAAATTGTGTCTTGTTTTTCATGTTGTTATTCCGTAGTGGGTTGTTTTTGCCTTTATGAGTTATGAGCATGATTGTTATCGTAGTTATTATGCCTTTTGTTGTTGTTGCTGGTGTCGTTATCATCTTTTTGTATTTTTGCTTATCACTGCAGGGGGCAAAGTCACAATTAGTGTCCACACACCGCAACTTTTGAACAGAAAGACGAGCCGTACCAAATGGAACCGAGATCCTGCTTACCAGTCGAGCGCGTTACCGACAGGCCAACAAGAACGTACCTCTGGTGGAGTAAGTAAAGTAAACATTGGTGCTTAACGTCCATAGAAACCATGAGGCTTATTAGGGACGGGGATGGGGGGGGGGGGGGGGGGGGGGGGGGGGGGGGTGGGGGCGGGGGGGATTATATACCTATCGCTACACTGTCACCGCCAGAATGACCTGCATTAAGGTGGGCAGCGATGGGAGCATTTTTAATGTTCCATAATTGTGAGGGACAAAGTCACAAGACAATGTCCACAGACCACAACTTTTGAAGAGAAAGGAGCGCCGAAGCGGTATCGAACCGAGGTCCTTCCGCTTACCAGTCTAACGCCTTACCGCTAGACCAAACCGGCTCACCTCTGGTGGAGTTTATATAATTTCTATTTAATCGTGTGGCAGGTGAAAGTTACCGGTGGTGCGCCAGGTCTTTGCTAGTGTGTTCCTGTGCCGTCTTTCCAGCGCTAATTAGCTCCCTTTGTTGGCTGATTCTAGGCCGACAAACTCAAATTTGCATCGTGTTTGACCATGTTTTGTAAAAAAAAGATTTTTTTTTAAATTGCGTGTTGTGACTTTTGTGCTGATTTACATGTTTATTTAAATGTTCGTTAATTTAGCTATTTATCGGTTTATTGCTGGCAAATTTTCTATGTAATTCGAAACAGAACGAGGCGCACGGTTCCTCTGTAGAGTTAACCAGCAGAGAGAGAGAGAGAGAGAGAGAGAGAGAGAGAGAGAGAGAGAGAGAGAGAGAGAGTTCCAGGATTTTTAACGTCCCGTAAACCGCATAGGGATCACCTCAAGTGGAATGGGAGAGAGAGATGGGGGTTGGGGTGGGGGGTGGAGGTGGGGGTGGGGGAGGGGCAGAATTCTAGGATTTTAACGTCCCATAAACCGCATATGGTCACCTTATTTGAGAGAGAGGGAGGGGGGGGGAAGATGGAGGAGAGATGATTAGAGAGAGAGGGGAGACGGAGGAGAGAGAGAGAGAGAGAGAGAGAGAGAGAGAGAGAGAGAGAGAGAGAGAGAGAGAGAGAGAGAGAGAGAGAGAGAGAGAGAGAGAGACAGACAGACAGACAGACAGACAGACAGACAGACAGACAGACAGACAGACAGACAGACAGAATAAAAACAGGTTCACCGCAGCAGCCTATTGTTTCAACACACCTGTGCCGTCGAGTGTGCATATAATTTATTATGTACAAGCTTCATCATTTTTACAACACAGCAGTTCTTCCATCCCAGGAAAGACTTATTGTTGGCGAGTAGTGGCCCTTATGCGAGTGACGTCAGTGGAACACGGTAATAACTTCCCCTGTTTCTAAAACGATTCGCTACGCTAATAACTAATTACCCTGTTTGTTAACTAATTGTCTGTGTTTGTCATTAGCTATTGTTGCACGTCAATTATGCCTGGATCTATTTACCTGCTCTGTAGCTAATTGAATTACTTAGTAGTCGGGGTTTTGCTAGATTGGTAATAACCGGTTTAGGGCTAAAAACTGTACTGCTGATCGATAAAAATACAGGCTGACCGTCGGACAGGCCATTGTGAGCTGGCTTGGCCTAGCGGTAGGGCGTTAGGCTGGTAAGCTGAATGACCTCTGTTTGACAATGAGCCGACTTGACCTAGTGGTAAGGCCTTAGGCTGGTAAGCTGAATGACCTCTGTTGACAATGAGCCGACTTGACCTAGTGGTAAGGCCTTAGCCTGGTAAGCTGAATGACCTCGGTTTGACAATGAGCCGACTTGACCTAGTGGTAAGGCCTTAGGCTGGTAAGCTGAATGACCTCTGTTTGACAATGAGCCGACTTGACCTAGTGGTAAGGCCTTAGCCTGGTAAGCTGAATGACCTCTGTTTGACAATGAGCCGACTTGACCTAGTGGTAAGGCCTTAGCCTGGTAAGCTGAATGACCTCTGTTTGACAATGAGCCGACTTGACCTAGTGGTAAGGCCTTAGCCTGGTAAGCTGAATGACCTCTGTTTGACAATGAGCCGACTTGACCTAGTGGTAAGGCCTTAGCCTGGTAAGCTGAATGCCCCTCTGTTTGAAAAATGAGCCGACTTGACCTAGTGGTAAGGCCTTAGCCTGGTAAGCTGAATGACCTCTGTTTGACAATGAGCCGACTTGACCTAGTGGTAAGGCCTTAGGCTGTTAAGCTGAATGACCTCTGTTTGACAATGGCCGACTTGACCTAGGGGTTTAAGGCCTTAGCTGGTAAGCTGAATGACCTCTGTTTGACAATGAGCCGACTTGACCTAGTGGTAAGGCCTTAGGCTGTTAAGCTGAATGACCTCTGTTTGACAATGAGCCGACTTGACCTAGTGGTAAGGCCTTAGCCTGGTAAGCTGAATGACCTCTGTTTGACAATGAGCCGACTTGACCTAGTGGTAAGGCCTTAGGCTGTTAAGCTGAATGACCTCTGTTTGACAATGAGCCGACTTGACCTAGTGGTAAGGCCTTAGGCTGTTAAGCTGAATGACCTCGGCTCGATTGTGAGCCGACGTGGCCGAGTGGTAAGGCGTTAGGTTGGTAAGCTGAATGACCTCGGTTCGATCCCGCTTCGGCTCTCCATTTTCTTTAAAAGTTGTGGTCTGTGGACACTGTCTTGTGACTTTGTCCCTCACAATTGCTGAAACATGAAAATGCTCTCATCGCTGCCCATCTTAATCACAAGTGTCATTCTGACAAGTGGCAGTTAACAGCGTTAGACACAGTCTCGAGCCTCTTCCCCACCTCCTGCGATCTTTGTTCACGCCAGTCCTTCATGGGAGACAACTCGGCGTTAATCAAGTTTAAGCAACTACACTGAAAGACCGATACTGTTTCTTTTTCCTGTCCGTGATCTGTGACAGCTGTCTTTGTGGGTGGGTAATTAACTCATTCCGCCCGGCACCCGACTCAGATTCGGGCACAGAAACTCGTTTCATCAAACTGATTTTAGAAGTCGTTAACTGAATATGCATACTAATGAAAGAAGAAGGTAACTATAACTCTGTCCATTTTTAATAATATGTGCAAAATGTGGCAGCTCTACCTTATGTAGATGTGGAGATAATGAGCTCTAAACTCAGCGGCTGTGATCCAAACACAAAAAGGTTCAAAATAACGCTGATTTATTATGACACGGACACACACTATGCAAATTTTCGGGGAAATCCCCTTCGTCAAGCCACGAGACGACACTTAAACAACAGTTAAACGGTCAAAAACGATGAAATAATTATGAGAAAGAAACTGATCTTTTGTTTGTTTGTTTTGTTTTGTTGGTTCATCTGTTGTCGCTTGTTCAGTGCTTGGAAGATTGTTGGCATGACAGCAGCTGTTTTTTGTTTTGTTTTGTTTTTGAGCAGTGAGGCTGAAAACAGCCAGGCAGCAGAAGCTGCAAAGATTTAAAGCCTCCAGGGCTGAAAGGGTTAAGCCCTGTCACTCGACACTCGACACTGCAACTCAAAAATCGTTTCAGTTTTCGATGTTCTTATTTCTCTTTATTCTTCATATTTGTCGCATTCATACAGCGCTATGCCACCTGCAACTTTTGGCAGACTGGCCAGGATCTTTTAGGTGCTGCTGTGGTAACACGGGGTAGCGAAATATGAGTCAGCACAGAGGAAGGCCGATACATTCTGGCCCAAACCGATCAGTTCCACAGCTTTCGGGCTGTAGGGCGAGTGCTAAAAATCCTAGCGGTAGCCCTGGTAATCTGCTCAGTACGTTTGAAGCTAAAAACGACTTTACTAACGAGCAGAGCAGTCAAACAATTTTAAGGTAGCAAAGCAGTTATCCAGACAGCTGGCAAGACATGCAGTCAGAACCAACAAAACAAGGAACCACGTGAAGGAGAAGAAAAAATGGTCACGCTTTTTTTCCCTTTTTCTCCAGCGGATTAAAAAAAGAGATTGAACGGCTGTGACGTGTGTGTGTGTGTGGTGTGTGTGTGTGTGGTGTGTGGTGTGTGTGTGTGTGTGGTGTTGTGCGCGCGCCCCGTGTGTTGTGTCTGTTGTTTTTTAGGGTTGTGACTTTTATGTGTGGTTTGTGGGGGGGGCATTTGGGCCCCAAATGTGGGTTTGTCAATTTTTTAAGGTTCGACATCTGTGTGTGTGTGTGTGTGTG
>JABMCL010002470.1:1515000-1520000 GCA_018857735.1 Alviniconcha marisindica
ATACAAAAGATTCAAAAGAACGCTGTTTACTGGGACAAAACATAACCGGCAAATGTTCGGGGCAATCCCCTTTATCAAGCTACAAATCGACATTTAAGCAACAGCTAAACGGTGAAAAACGATGAAAAGTCAGATGAAAAGCTAATCCATTGATTTTTTGTTGTTGTGGTTGAGCTAGGTTGTTTTCCTGTCCAGTATCCTGGACTAACCTAAAACAACGTAGCCCAACAACAACAACAACAACAACAACAAAAGTGGATTAGCTTTCCATCTGACTTTTCATCGTTTTTCACCGTTTAGCTGTTGCTTAAGTGTCGTTTTGTAGATTGATAAAGGGGATTACCCCGAAAATTTGCAGGTTGTGTTTTGTTCCAATGAACAGCGTTCTTTTGAACCTTTCACGTGATTGGATTTTGCTTTAGAACGCTAGAAGTCATTCTTGTTTCAGGTTGTTGTTTTTCTTCTCTCTCACCATTACTACT
Organism: Alviniconcha marisindica; assembly: GCA_018857735.1. NCBI lineage: Eukaryota > Metazoa > Mollusca > Gastropoda > Provannidae > Alviniconcha > Alviniconcha marisindica. The sequence continues at coordinate 1,515,483 of JABMCL010002470.1, forward strand.
ACGGCTACTGCTCTAACACAAACTCCTGTATTGCAGGGACGGAGTATCAGGCCTACTACTTTCGTACTAATACAAAACCCCGATCTGCAAAGGACAGACAACTGATCAGCTGCCTCCCCCCCCCCACCCCCGCACCCCAGCCCCAGTCCCCCGTCTCCCCACCCCCGCCCCCGCCCCCATAATTATACTGTAGTGACACGGGCTAATCAGTTGTTATGGCAGATGGCGGACTTTACAAGGACACCGGACAGGTCAGCCAGCGTCGGGGCATTAGCAGATTAATCCAACCTTTCCCACCAGGACGTCATGGGATGACGATGACGGCCTTGTATGATGTCCTTGGTGAATGGCTGAATTCCCATCTGTCTGTTGGACATCATTATACATCGTGACCTATGCCGTGAGTTCAGACCATGGCCGATATCCCGTCCTGACAGCTAGCATTGTCAGGCTTGGCTGGATTAAAGATATGAAGCGAAATCTCCTGTTTGCCGTTGATTCTGTTGTCGTTGGTCGTGGTGGTGGTGGTGTTATTTTGTTTACTTTGGCGTTCAGATGTGAATGAAAGCGTTCAAAATGAACGTTTATTGCTGTTCAACCAACTTAACGCTTAGCGTTCAGATGTGAATGAAGGCGTTCAAAATGAACGTTTATTGCTGTTCAACCAACTTAACGTTTGGCGTTCAGATGTCAATGAAGGCATTCAAAATAAACGTTTATTGCTGTTCAACCAACTTAACGTCTGGCGTTCAGATGTCAAGGAGATGAACGTTTATTGCTGTTCAACCAATTTAATTTGTCTTGCAGACTTATTCTTGGAATTTTTTTTGCCAACGGTTTCATTTTGGATGTGGCTGGACCGGGGGAGAGGGGGGGGGGGGGGGGGGCGGGGGGGGGAGGGAAGGGGGGAGGGGAGGGAGTTGAATCCATAATTACCACCAAGCATATATCACATTCAGATGACCTCCAGTCACGCGAAAGAGTTGCAACTCTTTCCGTTTGTTTTAGTCGGATCAATATGGATACAGACACAAATGTATATATGGTTGTTTGTTGACTGCAAATAAGTTTGTTTGTTTGTTTTTTTAACAGAAATTTCTGTTGGTGCAACTTGCTGATACATTCTGATATAACGATAATTGTAAGATCAGTCTAATATCACTTATGTGAAAAGACTTTTTTTGTTTTTTTAAACGAAAGAAGAAGGAAAAATCAGTCGGATCAATTTCAAGAACTAAACCTAAGATCTGAAAGAAATTTGACTGTCAGTTTTAAACAAGAATCACACACACACACACACAACACACACACACACACACACACACACACACACACACACACACACACGCGCGCGCGCAGTTGAAAACAACGCACACGGTTGAAAACAACGCTTATTTCATTCAGACAATACAAAACATGCGTAAATGTTTAGGATCAACCCCTACTTAGACAATGCAAAACATGCGTAAATGTTTAGGGTAAACCCCTCTTAGTGTTACTGTAAAACGCCCTGGAGTGTTTCCACCTTGTGCGGTAGATGGGCGCTCTAGAAATCCTCTCTATTATTATTGTTTCAAACAACGAACAGACAGGTATTGATACTCAAACAAACGACGAGAGAAGTTAAAATCAAATAAACACCCTTTTCAACCTTGTGTGTTTTGATCAAAGAATCTTGGCTGCAAGGAAAAGGCTGATGAATCCAATAGTCATGACTCGCTGCGTCTATATTTGAACTGCTGGCAGAGCTCTGTCTCACAGGACAGCTATTACCTACAGTACAACTTTATTTTCACTGATGACAAATGTATAAGGAATGTCACGTGGTACTAGGGACACTCACCAATACATTCAAGCCAATTACAAAATGTACACGATATATATATATATATATATATATATATATATATATATATATATATATATATATATATATATATATGAGAACATATTCATATTCAGTACATAAATAATGTAAACATTAACATTATAACAGTAGGGGCGGGGGGGGGGTGTGGGTGGTGGTGGTGGTGAGTGTACTGTAATTAAAAAAATGTAAGAGTTAAAAATATAAGAAAACATTTGCGCGCACGCACGCGGGCCCGCGCGTTTCTTGTGTGTGTGTGTGTGTGTGTGTGTGTGTGTGTGTGTGTGTGTGTGTGTGTGTTGTGTGTGTGTGTGTGTGTGTGTGTGTGTACGAGAGAGGAGAGAGAGAGAGAGAGAGAGAGAGAGAGAGAGAGAGAGAGAGAGAGAGAGAGAGAGAGAGAGAGAGAGAGAGAGAGAATGTGTGTGGGGGGTGCGTGTGTGCGCGTGTGTGTGCGTGTGTGCGCGTGTGTGCGTGTGCGTGTGCGTGTGCGTGTGTGTACGTGCGCGCGCGCGAGCGCGCGCGTGTGTGTGTACGTGTGCGTACGTGCGTGCGTGCGTGCGTGCGTGCGTGCATGTGTGTGCGTGCGTGGGTGCATGCGTGTGTGTGTACGTGTGTGTCTGTGTGAGCGCGCGCGCGTGCTTGCTCGTGCAGTCGCGAGCCGGGGTGTCACGGATTTGACCCTGCAACAGGCGGTGTTCGCGAAGTGAACCCCAGGTCCGCCGGCACGAGACCTCAGTGCCACATAACCTAGCTAGCAGCAGGAGCCGCCAGCACCGCCACACAGGCCTGTACGACCAGCAGTACCGCAAAATCAATACACGGGGCAGGGAAAGTATGCACTTCCTCCGGTAACGTGAAATATTTATATGCTTAAGTTGCCGGGGAACATGCATTTCGTACGACAGTAGCACGAGGCGTGCCGCTTAGTGAGCGAGAGCTACCGGAGGCTGCACGTCGGGCAATCTCATAGCCGATCACTCCGCATCGCACCGCTGTGACATCGAGCTGGAGAGGAGGGGGGGCAAGGGTGGGGGGGGGGGGGGGGGGAAAACATTTTACCCCAAGAGAGAGTGGTGTGTTGGGGGGGGGGGGGGTGGTGGAGGGAGAGGGGGGAGGGGGAGAGAGAAGGTGGAAGAAGGGGGTGTATGAGAAAAATGGGTGAGACAGACGGGGGGGGGGGGGAAGGGAGAGAGAAAGGAAGAGAGGGAAAAAGAAGAGAAGGGGAGAAGACGGGGGGAGAAGAGAGAGAGAGAGAGAGAGAGAGAAGGGGAAAAAGAAAAGAGAGAGAAGGGGGAAAAAGAGTATGAGAAAAATGGGGAAAAAGACGGGGGGGGGGGGGGGGGCGGGGGGGGGAGAGAGAGGGGGGGAAGAGAGAGAAGGGGGGGGGGGGAAGAGAGGAGAGAGAGAGGGGAGAAGGGAAAAGAGAGAGAGAGAGAGAGAGAGAGAGGGGGGGGGGGGAAAGAAAGTATGAGAAAAATGGGTGAGACAGACAGGGGGGGGTCGGGGAGAGAGAGAGGAGAGAGAGAGAGAGAGAGAGAGAGAGAGAGGGAGAGAGGGGAGAAGAAGCAACAGAAGACAGACAGCAGACAGACAGACAGACAGCAGAAGACAGACAGACAGAGGGGAGAGAGGAGGAGAGAGAGAGAGAAGAAGAGGAAGAAGGGAGAGAGAGAGAGGAGGGGGGGGGGGGGGGGGGGAAAATAGAGTGTATGAGAAAAATGGGTGAGACAGCAGGGGGGTGGGTTTGGGAGGAGAGAGAGGAGGGAGAGAGAGGAGAGGAAGGGGAGAAGAGAGAAGGAGAGAGGACAGAAGGAAGAAGAGAGAAGACAGACAGACAGACAGACAGACAGACAGACAGCAGACAGGGGGGAGAGAGGAGAGAAAAGGAGAGAGAGAAGGGGGAAAGAAAAGGGGAGAGAGAGAGAGGGGGGGGGGGGAAATAAGTGTATGAGAAAAATGGGTGAGACAGACAGGGGCGGGTCGGGGAGAGAGAGAGAGAGAGAGAGAAAAGAGAGAGAGAGAGGGGAAAAGAGGAGAGAGAGAGAGAGAGAGAGAAGGGAGGAAAAGAAGAGGCGCATTTTTTTATTAGACGAAGGTAATACATAAGCATTATTTTTTTTGAAAAAACCGGGGGCTTGAAGGCAAAAAAGGAAAAAGAGAGAGAGAGAGAGGGGGAGGGGAGAAGAGAGGAAAAAGGGAAAGAGAGAGAGAGAGAGAGAGAGAGAAAAGAGGGGGAAGAGAGTTAAACGACAAAGGGTTTTCAAAAGCATGTTTTTAATTTTTAAGGTGGGAAAAACGGGCTATGAGAGAGAGAAGAGAAGAAAGAGAAGAAAAGAGAGAGGGAGAGGGAGGAGAGAGAGAGAGGAGAGGGGAAGAATTTTTTTCTACGAAGGTAATACAAAGCAGGAAAAAGCGCGGGGCGAAACCCATCCAAGGGAAATAACCAAAGACGGAACGTTTTCCGTAAGGCATCCACAGTTATTGGTACTGGCGAATACTCGGCACGTTTTTTCTGTCCTCTTTTCCCTTTGTGAACTTACAGCTACCCATCATTGAACAAAAGGTCTCATATACTTATCATTCTTGGCCGGATTACATTGCATATCCACCTGGATAACGCACGCACACGTCAACACCACACATCCACACCA
>JABMCL010002470.1:1525000-1532500 GCA_018857735.1 Alviniconcha marisindica
CACAGTATATCTGCAGTAATTACAGTATTCAAACGTTTGCAGGGAACGCTATAATTACTACGTTTGTCTCACACAACCCCACGGATTTCGTAATTATGCATTTCTCTCGCTTCAACGGTTATCCTGGATGTTCGGTGTCTTGTCCAAGATCACGGGAACAGCAAAACGGTTCACTTCACTGACCAAGAAACACCTTGGGCCTCTCTCTCTCTCTCTCTGTCTGTCTGTCTGTCTGACTCTGTCTGTCTGTCTGTCTGCCTCTCTCGCTCCCTGTCTCTCTCGCTCTCTGTCTGTTTGTTTCTGTCTCTGTCTGTCTGTCCGTCCGTCCGACCGTCTGCCTGTCTGTCTGTATCTGTCTCTCTGTGTCTCTCTTTCTCTGTCTCTCTGCCTTAACTCAACAGCTCTGTCTCTGTCTCTCTGCCTTAACTCAACAGCTGCACAGTGGACAGGTCGCTTTGTCCCTAACAGGCCAGCTCGACATCTGATGACATTAAGCCGCATTCACACATCGCATGGACAGGTGGCTTTAATCATGGACGTACATGTCCATGGCTTTAGCCACATACTCCAATAGTAGGCAATGGGCGTTAACTCCACACTTACATGGCGGTTAAGGGGATATAACTTCACACTTCATAGACAAAGAGCTTTAAACCAGTGTAATCGACAGGAAATTCTTTTGTTGTTGTTTTTCTTCTTCTTCTTCTTCTTTTTTTAAAATCTCCATACTAGTCTTTGACTACAAACTGGCATAGTAGGCAGGGGGCTCTAACTTTTTACGCTGGCAGCACAGTGGACGGGATGTGGAGGTGTTGGGGTAATTCCATACTGGCTCAGTGGGCAAGGCACTTAACTCCACATTGATGTTCGCGATAGGTAGTTGCCAATAATTGATGAAGAGTGATGTCCCCTAGTCATTAACACGGAAGATGCCACCAGGAACTTGCTGGTGTTGCTTTTTTGTTGCTCACTACGTGCTCGTCTAATTACTTTTTGTGTGTGTTGTTGCATACTTCATTGTACCGCTGGGAATGCTCCCAAGGGAAATTTCCCTGGCTTTCCGTGACCGAGCCAGCGGCGGGGAGAAAAGACCGCTATACTCGGCCCCACCGATGAACTTCTGACGTTGCTGGACCTTCTGCGCAGATTGGCCAAGTCAACCTTGACCGGGGAAGGTTGGGGTGGGGATTGGGCCAGTCGAGGCGTTGGAGGGGGGGGTGGGGGGGGGGGGGGGGGGGGGAGGAGAGGGGAGGAGGAGGGAACATCGGGGGCGGAGGGAACATCGGGGGAGGCGTCCGCTTCTACAGCACGTGGCATTTTCAGTTCTCCTCCCATCAGCTGAAGGGCTAGACGCTGACTCCACCACCCAAAAGAGCGGGGAGAGGGTTTACTTGCTAGATAGACTAGGGTTGGAACCCGCACCGCAACCTTTCCAATTCCGATTACAAAACCCTAACCAATCGGCCACGTCACAACCGGCCCTCCCTTGCCTGAAAGCAGTGTCCCTAAACCACAACTTTTGAAGACAACGGACAGCCGAAGCGGAATCGAACCGAGGTCCTTCCTGAGCTTAACGCCTTACCGCTAGGCCAAACCGGCGGACTATGGCGGATGTGGGATGTTCACGTCACATCACTTGCAGCATCCTACCCTGCCCTACAGCCGGTGGTGGATGCTTTAGGAGTCAGGGTTAGGGTCAGGCCGGTAGTGGATGCTTTAGGAGTCAGGGTTAGGGTCAGGCCGGTAGTGGATGCTTTAGGAGTCAGGGTTAGGGTCAGGCCGGTGTTGATGCCGGCGCGGTACTGCAGGTGTTTGAAGCCTGCTGCGCACATGCCAGGCACTGTCATCAGCTCGTGAACGCGCTTTGGGACGTTGGGTGACAGCAGAACAACCTGCACGCAGTCTGTTCTGCACGAGCCAGTCTAGCCCCCAGCCGAACCAAACCAGGCAGACATGGAACACAGCTCGGAACACAGCTCCTCTCCCGTGATGGGCCTGTGACTTTCAGATCAAAGTCGCCGCTAAAAAATAAAAATAAAATAAATGTGACGCGGGGGGTGGGGGTGGGGGTGGGGCAGAAGGGGTTAGGGTTGGAGGGAAGAGGGGTGGGGGGAAGTATAGTCTCGACATCAACAAATGATTTTGTTTATTTCGACTGTTAACAAGAAAAGACTCTGTGCCTGAATACATCCAACGTCTAAAGGGTGTGTGTGTGTGTTTATGTGGATGAGGAGGTGGTGGGATATTTGTTATCTGGGATCCAAAGCCCAAGTCTCTCCATCCAGTGCCTAAGGAGTGTGGAGGTGGAGAGGGAGGTACAGGGGGTTGAATATTTGTTACCCGGGGTTCGAGCCCGTTAGTTGCTTAGTCGGTGCTTTGAGCCCAGTCAACCAACACGTCTTCACATTTTTTATTTATTATGTAGAGGGGAAAAGGGACAAACAGACACTAACATTTGCAGTGGCGAAGTCAGCTTTTCACGAGGAAATACCTTCCACTAATGCAGCGACAAGTATTTCACAGTTGCAAAAGATAGGACTTGAGGTGTTCACACCACATGTTGATTTTGCGACTGCAAAAAAAGCCAGAGGCAGTTTTGTCGTTGAAAAGTAGAGTATGTCGCTCAAAACTGCCTTCCGGTTTTGGCAGCTGCAAAAGTAAATTTGTTGCAAATTAACACAGTGCACGCTTGCAAGTGGAAATATCGATCTGCACCTGCCAAACACTGATGACACAATTTGAAGCAAGATCCAAACACATAAAAGGTTCAAAAGAACGCTTATTTATCATGACACAGACACACAATCTGCAAATTTTCGGGGTAATCTCCCTAGTCAAGCTACAAAACGACACTTAAACAACAGTTAAACGGTTAAAAACGATGAAAAAATGAGATGAGAAGCGAAATAACTTATCTTTTTTTGGTTGGGCTTTTTTTTTTTTTTTTTTTTTGTCCAGTGCTTGGAAGACTGTTGGCATGACAATGACGTGTAATAGGTGTCATATGTTGCTGTTGTTGTTATTGTTGTTGTTTTACAACTGGAAGCAACAACAAAATTTCAGCTGCAAAACTTACATTGTGGCGCCTAGCGCCAGTACACGGGGCGCTGGGGTGAACTAGAAATAGGGTGACAGCGAAGGTCAACGCAGACCCTGACCCTTGACACGTGACCACCGTCAATAAGGGGATGGCACTCTTGACAGTCTGTCTGCTGGCACTCAGCGTTGGGCGCGCAAGGGGATTCACGCTATCATTAGCCAAAGTCCTCGTTTACCCTCGACAACACTAAAAGAACGAGGAGATTAGTTTGTTGGTTCTTGGTTCTGGGCGTCTTGTCCACCGCCCAGGCAGAGCAGAAAAGTTCTCTTTTTTAAATTGTTACTTCCAGTCAAACATACGATGAGACAACAACGCAACAAGAGATATGAGTAATTCTTAAATTAGGCACAACTAACGTTAATTCGAACGAAAACAGCAATGTCAAAGTCAAACACACACACAACCACACAAACACACACACACACACACACACACACACACACACACACACACACACACACACGCACGCACACACACAAACACACGCACGCACGCGCGCGCGCGCGCGCACATACACACACACAAACACGGGCTCTGGAAACATAAATCTGATAAAACAACTACAGAAAATATACCGGCTAGCTCTCTCTTCCTCCCTCTTCACCCCCCCCCCCCTACCCCCCACCCCCCACCGTCCTCACCCCAAACTTCCCTCTTGTCCACTTGCACCTCTAGATCAGAATTAAGCCCAGCAATATTCTGTCCAACTTCGCCGTCTAGGTCAAAGGCTCCGTCCACTCTCTGTCTCTTCTCTAGGCATCGAGCACAGGCCGGCTAACCAAGGCGGGACTATTAATCAGCGGAATGGGCACGATGACCGTGATCACGGCTGAATGAAAACGGCAGGAGCGCACGGACGGCAGGTCCAAGGGCAGCCTTTAATTGCTCTTCACAGGCTGCGGGCAATGGTCAGCACGCACGAGCGCCTATCCCCACAGGACCACGTAGTCACAGCAACGGCGGGTCGTCACATGCCGACGCTTCCGCTCCCGAAGGATTCGTGACAGCAACGGTCAGGCGTGACATGCTGATCGAGGCCTCGCTGCTCGGACACTGGTGACTAAGGGTGATGGCGTCGCGCCACGGCAATCTTGCAGAGTTGACGAGGGAATCATCTTGCATCGTAGTCCGGCACCTTCAAGATACATTACGCTACCGTAGTGTTATCCTGATCACGACAGGAACATTGCGCTGTGGTGTTCCTACAATGTTGCAGAGTTCATGAGGGGGCAATCTTGAATCGGTAGTACGGCAAGGTACATTACGTCACCATAGTGTTATCCTGATCACGACAGGATCATTGCGTTATGGAAATCCTGCAAGGATCATGACAGGGTCTTCATGGTACAGCGATCTTGCATGGACCACGACAGGATCACTACGCAATCCTGCGCAGAACATGGCAGGATAATCACATTACGGCAGTCCTGTAAAGATCATGACAAGGGCCATACTGTTGCGGCAATCCTGTCAATATCGGGACAATGGCCATAATGTTACAGTAGTCCTGTAAAGATCGGAACAAGGACCATAATGTTACAGCAGTGCTGTAAAGATCGGAACAAGGACCATAATGTTACGGCATTCCTGTAAAGATCGTAACAAGGACCATAATGTTACAGCAGTCCTGTAAAGATCGGGACAAGGACCATAACAGCAGTGCTGTGAAAATCGCAGCAAGGACCGTAATGTTATGGCAATCCTGTAAAGATCGGGGCAAGGACTATAATGTTACGGCAGTTCTGTAAAAGTCGGGACAAGGACCGTAATGTTATGTTGCTTACTCCCACTGATGTAGAAATAAATGTATTTCTAGATTAGCGGTTTACTCCGCTTGTCTGAGTGGGCTGAGCTATCTGGCCAAAAGCGAAATGTGAAATGAAAACTTGGGCGGCTATGTGTCAAGTAGAACGAGGCATCATTTCCTGGTATTTACACATCATTATAGTTGTCCGGGTCAGGATCTGAGACTAGATCACCGACTTTGTTTTCATTTCAGGAGAACAACAAATTCGCAGGCAACACTGAAGTGAGCCAGGCGTTTGACGCACGGCATTGCCTGTTGAACTTGTCCCAAGCGCTGATTACCTCCTGTGGGGCCAGTTCAACAATCCACATTTTGTATACATGTTCATGGGCTGCATTATTCATATTGGCAATCAGCAAAAATTGTATGTTGGCACGCGAAGTCCGTGTTTTTCCATCTCATTGACATTTCATGTTCATTCAAAAGGAAGGTCCGAGCTGTTTACACTTATTTACAGCCTTTTCTAGAGCTCTCTCGGCGACCCTTTGTGTTTTCGAATCCTATTCGATTTCACCGTTGAACTGTTGTAATAGAAAGTATCATTAATTTTGCGTTATTATAACTCAGCTACAGTTATTTCATTTCCATACATGTAGCGCAGTTAGCTGGCTGAGGAACAAGAGTGTCTGCATGAAGATCAGTCCTCTGCCAATGAAAATCGACGTTGCACGTGGAAAGGAAGACAAGAGAACATGGAGTTCACTCCGTTGCCAATGAAAATTAGCGTTGGAACGGGAAACGAAGCCAAGCGGACCCACTGCCAATGAAAATCGGCGTTTGAATGGGAAATGAAGACAAGAGGACTTGGAGTTCAATCCGCTGCCAATGAAAATTGGCGTTTCAGTGTGAAATGAAGACAAGAGTATTGTGGAGTTCAGTCGAATACCAATTCAAATTGACGTTGCAAATAGACATGAAAACAATGTAAACTGTATCTGAAGAAACAGCGGATTCATTAACTGTGTGTGTGTGTGTGTGTGTGTGTGTGTGTGTGTGTGTGTGTGTGTGTGTGTGTGTGTGTGTGTGGTGTGCGTGTGTGCGTGCGTGCGTGCGTGCGTGCGTGCGTGCGTGCGTGCATGTGTGTGTGTGTGTGTGTGTGTGTGTGTGTGTGTGTGTGTGTGTGTGTGTGTGTGTGTGTGTGTGTGTGTGCGCGCGCGCGCGCATTTACCACAATAATGAATACATATTTCGTGGTGCCTAATCTAAAAATGTCCACGTAGTAGTAGAGGTAATAGCTGCTTAGATTCACACTATCAGCGAGCAGACTGCCAAAGCTGACGTTACTCAAGGAAAGCGGACAGCGAGTAGGTCTACAGCATACAGAAATCCGGTTTTGACCCGTCGGGGCCAGGGTCTGTAAAAACGACCACCACTGTGCTGTGTGACCTTTAACCACACTGGGCCGCCATGCCCCCGTCAAGTTGTTAATTCAACAAATTGACATTTACCCCCCAACCCCATTTGTCTCCAGAGGTGGCTCCGGTATCCATTACGCAGCCGTAACCATAGTAACCTCACAGACGGCACGGCCGAGGACTAACGCCAGATAGAGACACGTATCCAACCTCTTCCAGTTTCATTAGTGAATTGCATTGTTGCCACCGTTCTCCTGTGTTTGAAGTCACAGTGGGAGATGACTCCTTAGACTGCTCTCCCCTTGCATCCCTTCCGCGGGCAGAGTTACGTCCCGTCCCCAAAGACGGACCAACACGTGCGCGGACGTTGACCTCCAAGTCTACAACCCCGACAGAGCAACAAATGGTGAACTTACAGGCAGGAAAGGCGCGGGTTTGCTCGGCTTCAAATCACATTTCTTCAAAGGTTGTGGTCTGTAAACACTTTTAAGCAACTTCGTTCAGCTGCCTACACTGTGGCATTTAGCTAAACACTCTTAGTGCAGTTCTAAGTTATTCTGGGCCCATAATCATGTGTGAAGAGCAAACAAAGCTAAACGCAGACAGCCTCTAATCCCAAATAGCTGAAGTGTCCATAGGTCTGGCTCTTCTAGCTCCTAGCAGAGAAATGAGGCTATAACGTTAAACGCGTTTAGGCCCGCCGAATAGTCTGTGCGCTGAACGCATGCAGGTTTTTTTTTCATTGTCGTCATCGTTGAAAAAATAAACCCGATTAAGGGGGCTATTTGTTCTTTGTACATATGCAGCCCTACAGGTTACTGTGTAGCGATACATGCAACATCCCCCGTCTCCTTGCCACAGTTATTTGTATTTTGCTGTATTGAATGTTGCTGTGTGTGTCATCAGGGACAAAGCTGTAAAAACAAATTGTGATCAATTTTTTCTCCTCGTGTAATAAACTATCATCATCATTTTCATCCTGAGATGATCCTGTGTGGTTGACAGGATGTTCAAATCCAACAATTAAGGTTTCCTCCGCCCCCCCCCCCCCCCCCTCCTCCTCCATGTGCAAGTGCTGTATCCATCTGCTGGCTTCGTTTGGTTGCTCTGTCAATAATGGGCACAAAATGGCAGCTCGCACGGTCGTGTTTTCACGACTTTCGAATGTCGATTTTTAACTAACGGGACTAGAAATCGAGTGAAAAATTGCCGTGTGCCTATTTGAAGGAAAAAAATCA
>JABMCL010002470.1:1537500-1545000 GCA_018857735.1 Alviniconcha marisindica
AACCATTAAGTCTGGCCAAGAAAAAGAACTGCTGACCCCAGCAGCGGGAATTGCGCTATGATAATACCGGCCGAACCCCAGCGCTGGCTAGACCATCCTCGTGGGCCGCTGCAGTTGTGAAAACACGGCCCCGGTCAAAGCCGTTAGGGCCCCAGGCCACAGAGCTACATTGTGTGGGACAAACAAGTCAATCGGCATCTCCCACTGGAACTGTTTGCCAGGGACTGTTAGCAATCGACGTGCACGCACCATCCAAAGTACTGTAGTTGTTGAGAGACCTTTTGTTGCAGTGCAGTGCAGAAGAACCTGCAGGGATTCTCAGATGTGTGACGTTGAAATCACCATGGTCAACTACCGAATTTAGTCCTTTTTAACGACTAATGACATGTAATTGTATTGTAAAGCGACTGAGAAATTATTCACACAGACCATCGTCGACAAGCATGTGTACGCCTTGTTTCTGTGTTCTTGTTTTACATATTTACGTGAGATAGAAGCGAAATCAATAGGTCTTAGCAAACAAATGCGTACCTCATGTTCCCTGAAACGGTCAGTGAAGCAGATCCTTTCGCTTCGGTTCGAAGACTTATAGTGCTCATAATTAAGCAGCTGCTGGGATGTAACATGCACGACACTGTGTGTGTGTGTGCGTGCGTGCGTGCGTGCGTGTGCGTGTGTGTGTGTGTGAGTGGAAGTCGAAGTGGACGTCCTGGGCTCCCGTCCCTAATAAACCTACGGTTTCTGTGGACGTAAAGCAACACTGCAACAAACTTCAGTGTAGCGCAGAGTAGGCACGCTTTTGTTGGAGGTACACTGAGCACGTGGGGAAGATGATGGATACCCGTAAACAAAATGCAGAAAAGGCATCAAAAATGCCGATCAAGCACTCACTGTTCGTGAGGTCATGCAGATCGGATAGTAGGTTCCCCCAGCTGGTAGTCTAGTATAAATTATAATAGGTCCACACCTAAAAATCTAAATATGTCCAGAGCTCTCGTGCGCCCATTCAGGGGCACGTCCGGGGCACTGTCCTCCTAACGAGCCTACTGGTTTCCGTGGACGTAAAGCTATATTGAACCATGTTTCGGCATTGGTCTCAGCTTGTCCCTAATATGTCAACTGACATCTGAGGACATTAAGCAACACTACCTACCTACCTACCTACCTAAAAATCTAAAACTGTCGCAGACCGGCTCTTCTCCGCTGCCGCCTCCATTCAGGGGACTTCACTCTCCCGGGGTAAGAAAACACTGTCAAATTATCTTCGCCTGTTATTTCCGGAAATCGTCTATTCCTTGACATACGTATATTGTTATCTTGATAATCGTAAGATCAGTCTAGTATAACTTATGTGAAAAGGCCTTCAATAAAAAGGAAGAACATCAGTGCCTGTTTCGCCTTTGTGTGCACAGCACGCACTAAGACCGTTACGCACGTTAAAGATCCCAGGCCCACCTTTCGATTATAAAATTTATAAGATATTTAATAAGAGAGCACCTAAACAGCATCAGAGTAATCAGAATGATGATTGTAACTGCTCCTAATGGAAGAAGAAGGAGGAAGAGAAGAATACAAAGACAGAGCTGGGTTAGTTCTTGGATTTCGACGTCCAGTCAACAGAACAGGGTCACCTCAGGACGACGAGGAGGACGAAGAGAGAAGAAAGGGGCAGAGGAGGAGAAAAAGAATGATGAGGAGAAGGAGAACAAGGAGAAGAAGAAGAACGTGGAGAACAAGCAGAACAAGAAGGAGGAGGAGAACAAGAAGGAGAAGGAGGACAAGGAGACGAAGGAGAAAAAGAAGCAGTAGAATGGGTAGAGCTGACAAGTATTGAACCATTTCCAGGCGCGTGTGCAGAGTGGTTCCACTTGTCGCCATCGCCTTATTTGTACGGCCTGGTGAGTAGTACGGCCTGGTGAGTAGTACGGCCTGGTGAGTTGTACGGCCTGGTGAGTACGGCCTGGTGAGTTGTACGGCCTGGTGAGTTGTACGGCCTGGTGAGTACGGCCTGGTGAGTAGTACGGCCTGGTGAGTACGGCCTGGTGAGTTGTACGGCCTGGTGAGTTGTACGGCCTGGTGAGTTGTACGGCCTGGTGAGTAGTACGGCCTGGTGAGTACGGCCTGGTGAGTAGTACGGCCTGGTGAGTACGGCCTGGTGAGTTGTACGGCCTGGTGAGTTGTACGGCCTGGTGAGTACGGCCTGGTGAGTAGTACGGCCTGGTGAGTACGGCCTGGTGAGTACGGCCTGGTGAGTAGTACGGCCTGGTGAGTACGGCCTGGTGAGTAGTACGGCCTGCATGGTGAGTAGTGCGGCCTGGTGAGTAGTACGGCCTGGTGAGTAGTGCGGCCTGGTGAGTAACACCCCTGAGCTTCCAAAGAAACTGTTCGTCGGTGTGTTTCTTTGATGACCTAATTTTTGTTTTGTTTTTTTGCTGGACAGACAACTCAAAGGTAGATCGAATTGCTGGCAGGCAAAACACAGGATTCAAGCGGCACACCGGGGAATAAAAGCCATCGGTATGAGCGTGCCCTTGACTGATCATGAGCAGAAGAAAAGGGGAGGGAACGAGTTGTGTGCGAGAGACGAATGAGCTCGTTTATCGCACGAGACAAGGCAATCGCCGCCAAGGTCAGATGCCGCAGTGACCAGACGACGCGCTGGGCATTGCCGACCAGTTGGTTGGAAGTGGTCAGAAATACGCAAAGCCGAAGCGACAACGCCGTGGAGGCATGCAGAGGGGACGCGGACTCTGCCTCTCGCGCCGATCGGACACGTACGCAAGTGTTACCCAGTCAGGACCCGCGAGGCGCGCCATACATCACGTCGTTGGGCGTGCTGACGTAGCACGCCGGCTTGCCGTTCCCTGAGAGATTTCAGTCGGATCTGAAGCCTCCCGCGTCTGTCTGTCCGTTCGTCTGTCTGGCTGCTTATTTATAGGCCTGCACGATACTGTTAGTCTGAGTTTCCGATTGGTCAGTCGGATCTGAAGCCTCCCCCGTCTGTCTGTCCGTTCGTCTGTCTGGCTGCTTATTTATAGGTCTGCACGATACTGTTAGTCTGAGTTTCCGATTGGTCATGCACAGTTGCAGTACTCCGACTGCCGAAATAACTCAGACATCTCTGTACTAACCTATTTTGGGAGTGTCTGTAGTCTATCCGGGCGACATCTCTTCACTCTACCTCCCCCCCCCCTCCCCCCTTCTCACAATACCGTTCTCTCTCCCTTTCCCCTCTCCCTCCTCCTCCCCTCTATCTCACCCTTTCTACTCCTCCTCCCCCCTCCCCAACTCGCATCACGTTTCTCCTCTTCCGCTTTTAATCCTCCCGTCTCTCTCCTCCTCCTTCCCTCTTTTTCTCCTCCTCCCCCTCCCCTCTCTCTCCTCCTGTCTCTCCTCCTCCTTCCCTCTTTCAATCCTCCTCCCCCTCCCTCTCCTCCTTCTTCCTCTTTTCTCCTCCTCACCACCCCCCTCTCTCCTCCTGTCTCTCTTGCTCCTCTCTCTCTTCTCCCGTCTCTCTCCTCCTCCTTCCCTCTTTCTCTCCCCCTCCTCCATCTCTCTCCGCCTCCTTCCCTCTTTCTCTCCTCCTTACCCCCCCCCCACTCTCTCTCCTCCTCCTTCCCTCTTTCTCTCCTCCTTACCCCCCCCCCCCACTCTCCTCCTCCTTCCCTCTTTCTCTCTTCCTTACCCCCCCCCCCCCACTCTCTCTCCTCCTCCTTCTCTCTTTCTCTCCTCCTTACCCCCCCCCCCACTCTCTCTCCTCCTCCTTCCCTATTTCTCCTCCTCCTTACCCCCCCCCCACTGTCTCTCCTCCTCCTTCCCTATTTCTCTCCTCCTTACCCCCCCCCCCCCACTCTCTCTCCTCCTCCTTCCCTATTTCTCTCCTCCGTACCCCCACCCCCCCACTCTCTCTCCTCCTCCTTCCTTTTTCATCCTCCTGTCTCTCTCCTCCTCCTTCCCTCTGTCCCCCCCACCACTCTCTCCCTCCTCCTTCCCTCTTTCCCTCCTCCTCCCCCTCCCCTCTCTCCGAGCTCCTCCTGTCTCTCGTTCTCCGCTCTCAATCCTCCTCCCCCCTCTCTCCTCCTCACCCACCCCTCTGACTCCAGACCACATATACACTTCCGTCTCCTGGGGACGTGGGATCAGAAGGCCAGAAACCAATATATGCAACCCGAGACACCAAACACGAATGCTCTCTGCCGAAACAACAGGAGCTGTCGGAGAAGCTTCAGCGCGTGTCTCTGGAATGAGGACCGGCATGCTCTCTGCGGCTACGTTGTGTTACATAGTTAGAGGGGTCTTCCGCAGCATGACCTTCCAGCCTTGGTCTAAGGAGGTCAAGGTCACTTCAAGCGCACCTGGCTGTTGTTGCAAACTCCTCCTCCTCCTCTCTCTTTTCCTCAGTCTTCTGCTCCTTTTCCTCCCGGCTCTCTCGTCCTCCCCCTCCCCTGTCTCCTCATCCGCTCTTAATTCCTACCCCTCCCTCCTCCTTCCTCCTCCCCCCTGCTCTCTCCCTCTCTCTCTCAATTCCTACCCCACTCTCATCCTTCCCACTCTCCCCTCTCTATAATATCACAAAGACGCTTACATTGGACGGTTGATTGGAGATGGCTTTCTGTCATGCTGACCCGGCTTAGAGCGCTTACCTGCACAGTCGCATGGCACGCACGTGCAACCCACGAGAGAGCCACGGGCAGCAGCACTGTGGTGACCTCACAGGGAAATCCGGCCTCCGATGTCATTTACACCTCGGTGCTCGGTGTAATCAACGGGCCGATGGGCCGACCGAGGTGCTGCACTGTTACAGGCACGGAGCCGTTCCGGGCATAGGAGGGGGGACCTCGTAATGCACCCGTCACTCGTGCTGGGCCTTGGGGCTAGGTTCTGCAATGGGGCTAGGTTCTGCAATGGGGCTAGGTTCTGCAATGGGGCTAGGTTCTACATTGGGGCTAGGTTTTACAAAGAAGCTATGTTCTACAATGGGGCTAGAGGCTAGGTTCTACAATGGGGCTAGGTTCTACAATAGGGCTAGGTTCTACAAAGGAGCTAGGCTCGACAATGGGGCTAGGTTCTACAATAGGGCTAGGTTCTACAAAGGAGCTACGCTCGACAATGGGGCTAGGTTCTACAATGGGGCTACGTTTTACAAAGGAGTTAGGTTCCACAATGGGGCTAGAGGTTAGGTTTGACAATGGGGCTTGGTTCTACAATGGAGCTAAGTTCTGCAATGGGGCTAGATTTAAGCTTGGTTCTGTTTTTCTTCTCGTTTTTGTTTGATTGTTGTTGTGGGGCTTTTATTCAGTAACATGCATCTATCCATTAAAATACTAATTCACTCTCTCATTCACACTTCTTTCCATAGTTCCTTTCGGGTGGTTTCACATAATTATATATTTCACCAATCATGTTTTTTGTGTGTGAGGTATTTCGTACTATTTAGTTACAATATAGAATAAAAAAATCAGCAATTACTGAGAGAGAAACAATCCGTGTTTCTTAAACGAAGAAGAAGAAGACGAAGAAGAAATTTTGCCTATATCGGCCATAAATACTGAAATATATTCACTTCACTTCAATTCAGTAACACTTAGTTCATCTCACAAAGGGAAGTCACATACGATGGGGAAGTTACCTACCTCGCTGTCCTAGACAGCTTGAACAAACACAGAAACTGAGTCTAACACGGACAGATCCAAGCCCCTAAATCCCCTGATCCCTTCCTTCAGCCATATCTCCGCCACTTCCAAGTAATACGCATCGATCACTGCACCGTTTCGGTAATCCTAAACTGGAGGGTACACAAATCTACCCAAACCCGAACCTATGTAACTTGTACTCAGCCACATTCCCTTCTCATTTTCCCTCCAGGAACGGACATTAAGTACCCTGCCAATGCCCACTCTCAGTGTTGAGAGCTATCATTGTTTCAACGATTTTCTAGTTTACGCGTGGAATGGGTAAAAATATACGTTCGCATACTTCGCGTGCTGCCAGGAATTCTACACTCAAAGTTCTGCCTTCTTGGTTCACAAAACGTCTACAGAAAATGTTATGTCTGAAACCGTTAGCAGATTTGCCCTAGTTATTTGACGACTGTTTTACCCCCTGACATTTTTTTTTTTTTTTTTTTCGTAATTGACCGATCGTTAATTATCAAGAATCAATCATTAAGTACTAGACATCCTGAACAAACAGGCTTGGACACACACACACACACACACACACACACACACACACACACACACACACACACACACACACACACACACACACAAACCACCATGATTCTTCAACCTCAGCCTCCATCACTTCCACGAAACGCACATCGAGCATTCAAAACACAGTAATCCTGCCCTAGAAGTTCCATAAATAAAGGCAAATTGAAACCTGTGTCGTGCTCATCCACCTCACATTTCTTTCCAAATACACTACCCTCCTCCCACACCACGTTCCTCCACCATTAAGCCTCTTGCCTCCGCAAGTCCATCTTCCTCTCCGTCAGAATTTTCATTAATTCATTTGTCCGGTGTCGTTCGGTTCTTTTCGGTATTAAGACACATTAGCAGCCTCTTCCTGATTCGATCGTTGCGGGTCAAGATTAACATCCAACGCCGACCAGTTCCAGTCTTCGAGTCCATGGACTCCGTATTTGCTTCACCCTCACTGTATTGTTAAACATCATCTGAGCATGCACACTCACTAAATCAAATTGTATTTGTATGGTGCATATATAAAGTTCTAAGCGCCTCACATAATATAACGCGATTGTGATACTATCACAAAAACACACTCATATATACGCACTTTAAATAATAAAAATATGCACGCGCGCGTGCGCGCACACACACATGCACACACACACATACACGCGCGCGTGCACGCACGCACGCACGCACGCACACAAACACACACACACACACACACATACACACACACACGCACACACACTCACACACACACTCACTCACGCAGCCGCAGAACGGAATATACAGAAACATGGTAAGATGCTATTCAGTGAACTGGACAGTAAAAAGGCATGTTTTAAGTTAGGATTCGAAAGCCTAGGGTGTGCGCATGCGTGATGCCTGAAGGGACCAATTTTCACAATACAGCACCAAAGCAGGACAATGAGCGGTGCCGTCTTTACAGCGACCCCAGCTGCATTCGCCGGTGGTGTTGCTTCAGTGCACCGGTCTGGCAGTTGCAGGGTCGGGATCAGCTGACGTTCCTAAACGACCTCTGACATTGACAGCGGCCGCTGTGACGCCTCAGCCACGTCTTGTAACGCCTGACCTTTCAAGCCAATCATTTCTGCCAGTTATTTGCAGTTCTGCTGTTCCTGCGTGACACCTGCACCCACCCCGCCGTGCAAACAGCTGCCAGTTCGGTTAGGGAAGACGGTGTCGACCCGCCAGGAAGTAGCGGTTGCCTGGGAGGAAGTTGCAGGATGCGGTTGCGATCGACAACCCCCTCGGCCCTCCCCCCTCTCCCTCGTCCCTACAA
>JABMCL010002470.1:1550000-1565000 GCA_018857735.1 Alviniconcha marisindica
CTTTAAAGCCTGGAGTAGGTCAGAGTGTATATATAGTCATGCCGCTGCCAGGGATTTCTTCCTGTCAAGGTTCTATCTTCCCGGTCCAATCAGCTTCATTTGCACCAAAACGTCTCTCCACCCTTTCCTCGAGTTAGCATCCAAGAACTCCTCGTCTCTCTCTTTCCCTGCCCCCTCTCTTCATGCCCCCCCCCCCAACCCCCCACCCCACCCCGCTACCCCTCTCACTCTCTCTCTCTCTCTTTCTTTGATATTCTTACGCGCTATTTCGCAGTGGTTATTATGTGCTTGCGCTTTGTGCTTTAAAACCCGTTTACTTACTTCTCTGTCTCGCGCTTTGTACTTTAAAACCCATTTACTTACTTCTCTGTCTCTTTGTCTTTCTTTTTCTCCACACACCGTTACGGGTGACCCCTTTTAAATAAAAAGCCACGCCACAAGTGCCAGCCACGACAGGGTCACGCATCGATTCCTCTGGCTGCTGGACCACTGACGCTGGCACCGATGGCAGCGACGGTCCGGAAGTGCTGGAGCCCTTAATCACGTGTTCACACCCTGCCATAGCAGCATGTGCCTCACATGTTAGTTACTGTAGTGTTCACGCCACCAGTTTGATGTTCGCTACCAGCCATTACAGCGCCCAACAGCTCACCCTACGCTGAATCATCTCTATCTTCGTCCGACTATGCGCGCCGCATTCACTCAGGCGTTTGCACTGTCGTTAGGCGTTGATACTGCTTTCCGCGTTAGAGGGGAGGGGGGGCGGGCGGGGGGGCGGGGGGGGGGGGGGGGGGGGGGGCTTTGATCGAATTCTACAGACCAGAAAAGAAAAAGAAAAAAAGAGAGAAAAAACAACAACAAGAAAAAACCGGAAGAGCTCTTTCTAGGGAGAAGCAATCGGTTCGTCAAAATCGCATTGATCAAGCACACGCGCATGGAAGCACGCGGGAACAAACCTAATCAAAGCGAGAAGGAAGGATATGCTTGCATGTCTGCATGCGGTAAAGATATCTTAGTGCTGAAGCGCTCATTTTTCATGCATCGCTTTTCCCAACTACAGAAATTGTAAATTTCCCAGAGAGAGAGAGAGAGAGAGAGAGAGAGAGAGAGAGAGAGAGAGAGAGAGAGAGAGAGAGAGAGAGAGAGAGAACTCCAAAAGTTTATTTTAGAAGGATTGTAGTTTAGTTTCAATCAACTATTCTGTAACAACTAGTCCTTGCACAACTAGAGAGAGAGAGTAAACTGGTGTTTTACGCCCAGTCAACCAGTGCGGTTATATCAGGGAGAGAGAGAGAGAGAGAGAGAGAGAGAGAGAGAGAGAGAGAGAGAGAGAGAGAGAGAGAGAGAGAGAGAGAGAGACAGACAGACAGACAGACAGACAGACAGACAGACAGACACAGACAGAGGACGCACATGCATTCCTCCCAAAACATGTTGTTGGTTTTGTTTTTTGTAACAGAGAGAACAGATCATAGTTATTAAAACCTACTGAAGTTTTGCTTGAAAACTGATCGATTACTCTAAACGGAAGTAAGAAAAGGAGTTTGGTAAGAGACGATCAGCGGAACTGGGAGAAAAACACCGCCAAGCAGCTGAGATCGCCCGTCGCACCTTGCGACCTCTGATATTCACCACGAGAAATGCGAGCTCACGTCGCCCGAGCCAAAACACCAAAGTGGCTGAGGCAGGGGCCCGGCCATCTGTGCGATTTGGCGGCGTATAAACCCTTTCACTGTCATGATGCATCATAAAAACGACCAATAAAATGTATTTGATACAAAATGAAAGGGACTGGAAAGTCCTTAAACTTGGACTTTTAATTTTCATATATTCTACACGTTGAAGTAATGAATGTTTGAGAAGGCCAGTTCCTTTAAGAAACATCAAACACACACACACACACACACACACACACACACACACACACACACACACATTCGCTCCCACACACACACACACACACACACACACACACACACACACACACACACACACACACACACACACCGTCACACTACACACACACACACCACACACACACACACACACACACACACACACACCACACACACACACTCGTTCACACACACACACACACACTCCGTTCACACACACACACACACACACACACACACACACACACACACACACACACACTCGTTCACACACACACACACACACACACACACACACACACACACACACACCCGTTCACACACACACACACACACACACACACACACACACACACACACACACACACACACACACACACACACACAAAAGCACTCCCCACAAAGAAGACAAAGGGAAGTGATTACGACCAGGCGCCTGTAACGACGAGCTGAGACAAGTGACGTAATCTTTCTTGGCCGATTCCCCGGACAATCAGGAACACTATCAACACGTGTCCAACAGATTGTAGCAACAAGCAAAAGAGCGTTCGCCCTCCACACGTCTGCCTGCTCTCTGATACGAATCACCGACCTGTCTACTTGACTGTGCCAACAGGTAGCCAGGGAGGCGCGCTGAGCTCTCTCTCTCTCTCTTAGTCTGCAGCTGGTTCCAGTCGCAGCCTGAAGGTCCGAAGCTGAAATGGGTTTGTGTTGCAATTTCAAGGTCTGAAGCTGAAATGGATTTGTGTTGCAATTTGAAGCTCTGAAGCTGAAATGGATTTGTGTTGCAATTTGAAGCTCTGAAGCTGAAATGGGTTTGTGTTGCAGCTTGAAGATCTGAAGCTGAAATGGATTTGTGTTGCAATTTGAGGCTCTGAATCTGAAATGGGTTTGTGTTGCAGCTTGAAGATCTGAAGCTGAAATGGGTTTGTGTTGCAGCTTGAAGATCTGAAGCTGAAATGGGTTTGTGTTGCAGTTTGAAGATCTGAAGCTGAAATGGGTTTGTGTTGCAGTTTGAAGATCTGAAGCTGAAATGGGTTTGTGTTGCAATTTGAGGCTCTAAAGCTGAAATGCATTTGTGTTGCAATTTGAGGCTCTGAATCTGAAATGGTTTGTGCTGCAGTTTAAAGTTTTGTGTCGCAATTTGAAGATCAGAATCTGAAATGGTTTGTGTAGCAACATCTGAAGCACTGAAGTGGAAATAGTTCGTGTTGCAATCTGAGAGTCTGAATCTGAAATGGTTTGTGTTCCAATCTGAAAGTCGGAAGCTCAAGAGTTTTTTGTTGCCATCTGAAGGAATCCTGTCCCGACGGTCTGTTGAAGTCGAGAATGTAAGTGTACTACGATACATCTTCGTTTAAGCTGACATGCCCTATGCCGCAGTCCAATGGACACCTACGTCTGTAAGTGAAAGGGTCTGTATGGCAGTATAAAGGATTGCTGTGCAAAACGTCTGGAGAGAGAGAGAGAGAGAGAGAGAGAGAGAGAGGAGAGAGAGAGGGAGAGAGAGAGAGAGCTGTGCAAAAGGTCTGCAGAGAGAGAGAGAGAGAGAGAGTGCTGTGCAAAAGGTCTGAGAGAGAGAGAGAGAGAGAGAGAGAGAGAGAGAGAGAGAGAGAGAGAGAGAGAGAGAGAGAGAGGATGTGTAAAGCCAGATCTTTCGAAAACGCTAAACTAAACCACTGAACTCGTCTTCCAGATAGCACACAGAGAGTCCACAACACTGACACCTTTGACGACCGACCGAAGCCCATCTCTTTGTCACCGATCCTGTCTTCCCCCCCCCCTCCCGCCTACCCTCCTCCCCCCCCCCTCAACAACTCCCCCCTCCCCCTACTCCCTCTCTCTTCCCTCTCCTCTCCCTCCCATTCTCTCCCCCCCCCCCCTCCTCTCTGTGCGCAAATCTCTAGTTACGCTAAGTTTCACGAGCACGTTTTGGAAAACGTGGTGTATATACGACGCTATACAAGTGGACACTGGCGTTGAAACTGACTTAATCACCCAGGGAAACCAACGTGGTAGCCCGCCTGCCTTTCGAGGGCTACACAGGCCGGATACTCCAACATCGCTAGTAAGCGTGTACAACCTGCTAGCATACTAGTACCACATAATAACAGTCACATCGGAACGACCAACTGATGGCGGAGTTACACACTCAGAGTTCCCCGGAAAACCCTTGACAAACGCCCCCTCCCCCCATCTTCCCAATCCTCCCTCCATGTCCATGTTTATATTATCATTTTATACAGATCTATGCGAAGTTGGTGTAGATTTTTGCCACCGACGTCATAACGGCCGAAGCCCAGTCATCCAAATGCATGAGCAGCCAATGTGTTTTGCTGCTTTTCTTTTTTGTCGTCCTTGCACCATATGGCATTATGGCAAACGTAGTTGACTCCGACGGCCAATTGCTTCTGCTAGGGCACACGTGGATCTGATGATGACGAATCGGCTATAACTGTCAAATGCAGTTTTCTCTCTTCGTGGTTTCTTTCTTGCCTCGCGCGATAGGTTGGTAGGTAACTTGGTGTTTTACGCCCAGCCAACCAGTGCGGTTGTATCAGGGAGAACCCCCTCCCCCCCCCCCCCCCCCCCCACGATAGCAAGGCTGACTTAATTCAAGCTTTTTAGTAATTGTATTTTCCAGTGTAAGGACACACACACACACACACACACACACACACACACACACACACATACACAAAAGCGCACACACACAAACACACACACGCACATACACACACGCGCATGCACACAAACACACACACACACACATACACACACGCGCATGCACACAAACACACACACGCACATACACACGCGCGCGGGCGCACACGCACACACATACACACACGCACGTATTGTGCGGGGGGGGGGGGAGAGAGAGAGAGAGAGAGAGAGAGAGAGAGAGAGAGAGAGAGAGAGAGAGAGAGAGAGAGAGAGAGAGCGAGCGTGCTGGTAAACGGTTCATTTGCTTGGCGAGACAGCGAGGGAAGAGAGTTACGAAACACTCCAACACACCGAAACCGGTGCCAAGCCGAGCCAAGACCACTAGTGGGCAGCAGCGTCATGGTGCGGGAAAGACTGAGCGCAACTCACGTGTGGGACAGAAGAAGTTGACGACGATGTCGATGAGGCAACACTTGTACTTGTGCTGCAGACGCTGCCAGAAGTTCATGTTCGCCTCGTCGATCTCCACGCGTTCCGTGTTGTGGGTCGTCTCCTGCCGCCCCCCTCCTCCGCCCCCCATCCCCCCGAGGCCGGCAGCAAAGGCACTCATCCTGTTCGATCACTGATCACTGATCACTGATCAGACAGTTACGGAGGCGTATCCGAGTTGACTCTCCAGGCCCCAAAGACGAGCTCTGTCCAACAATGACCCCAGTCGTAAAAATCTTTTGCAATGCTCCTTTCTTCTTCTGCATTGAGGCCTGAGGGAAGGCACCTTGGTGAACTCGAACACGAAGTTGTCCAGGTCACGCTGTCTGGACCCCATCAATGGACCCGAATCACTAATGAGGTAGGAATGACGTTTCAAGCCTCCATGACGTTGATCACACGCTTCAGAGTGTCGCTTGTCGCTCACAACACGTCGGCAACACGAGGAAGCATCAGAAACAAATATGAACAGATGTCTTTCAGAAAGGGGCAAGTTGCGCGGATTTGATGAAGACACTGACGGTACCCTCCGCGGTGACTCTAAGTATACTGAAAATGCGACTGCAGTAAGCAGCGAATTATGCACATTGACGCTGGGATATATATCTCCTTCGAACCGGCGTTCAGGCGAAAAGTACGCGCCCGAACAGGCGATCGAAGAAAGTAGAAAATCACGCACACAGACACGAAACGCGTCCACCACACGGCAGGCCGGGCAGCCGAGTACACACTGAGAAACAGGTAACTGCGGTGCAGAGCCACTTGCACGCATGTACAATTTGCAGCCTCTATCCTCGGAACATCCCTGAACACACTGATGTGACAGTTTCCTGAAGCGTAACTTCTCCTCAGCCTTACGTTCCAGCGAAAGGTGAACTTCGATACGTATCAGGTAAGAAGACAACAAACAAACAAGCACAAGCTCAGACACTGCACCGCTTCCTTCCCATTCAGACCACCATCTAGAGCTCAGTGACCGAACCGAGAGCCAAAAGCAGCGATAAGTAGAACGCAAAGTCCAAAAACAAAACAAAAACAACAAAAAATCCCTCAACCTTTTTCTTTTGAAATTACTTCAACGAGAAAATTGAAGGAAAACAGAAAGAAAGAAAAAGTGAAAAAGTCTCGACACCCGAACAACACACACAAAAGCAACACAAAAGACAGTGTCAATTCAAAGAACAACGCAAAATATTTTAGAAAAATGCAGTAAACCTTGCTTGAAACAGTCTGTTCAACGCAGGTGCAGTTAGGTGCCTGGAAGTACACTCTGTTCTCAGATACAACCGTGTGTGTGTGTTCTTGCAAACAAACAAACAAAAACAAAAAGGAGGGGAAAATAAATCTTTTCTTCAGCGTTCGATCCGAGCACGGCGTCAGAGAACAGGTCGGCGAGCGTCGTATTGTCTGCGGAATGAGCCAGCAAAAACAAGGGGCCGAAGACAAAGAGGGCAAAACAGGCGTCCTTCCATCCGCCTCACTGCCACTGTCACTGCTGCACAATGCACGATGGGAGCCAGCCGTTGCATGTGGCGGGGCACTCACAATAGTCACACGTACTGGCATACACCTCCGTGGTTTTCCTGTGTAAATACACTGAAAACAGCCACAGCTCCAGGAACATGCTACACTTGCCTCCCTGCTTAAAACTGTCCTACACACAGACACACGCGTCCGTTATCTTCCTGTATAAAGACACCGGAAGTAGTCGCATAACAAACAGGCATGTGGTACATTTGTCTTCCCGTATGAAGACGTTCACCGTTGTCGCACACGTAGATATAATCTTCACTTACTTTCCATCATAAAGACGCTGAAAATATTGACGCATACAGGCAATATGGTACGCCTGTTTTTCTGTATGAACACACTCAAAGCTGATAGTCAAATACATGGGCGCAGGCTTCAATTGTCTATCTGTATAAAGACGCTCAAAGTAGTCACGCATACGAACACTTGTTTTCCTGTGTAAAGACACTCTGTAGCGAGACACACACAGACACGAGATTCACTTATCTTCTTGCATATCCACACACGAAACACAAATCAAGGAATAAAATCCGACTGTGTTCTTGCAGCATGAACATATTCAAAATAACCACACATATAAGCGACACTTTTCTAGTCTTCTTGTACACACACAATAGTCATACGTAAATGCCCCACCTGTCTTCTTGTGTGAATACACTCAAAATAACGACACATCAAGGCTTTTGCTTGTCGTTGTGGACGAAAACACGCACAAAATCGAACATCAGGTAAAAGGCTTTGCTTGTCTTTGTCCACGAAGACACGGAAGCTACTCGTACATTTACAGTAAATTGATTAACCAAAATTCATCACAGCACAAGGACATCACAGAATCGGAGATGGATTTCTGCACTGATCAAACCATCGGATAAGTCAGCCACCGTGCTAGATAGATGAAAGATGAAGATGACAATATGAACCTTCACTGAAAGTAATAAGACTGACGATTCAATTTCCGTCACAAGTCGAAGGCTTCACCTTGTGAATCAAACAGGTATGTCAAGTACTGGTAGCTATGAAACTGCTACATCGGGCATAAAAACCGGTTATTTATTTGTAACTGGTTGATTTGGCGTTAAAAACAAATGAATTATTTGCTGTTGTATCGGCGGCCTACCGTTGAAAAAGTAGACGCTTCGGATATTAGAAAGGTCTGAAAGTGGAAATGTTACTGGTACCTTCGCCTCACACAAGAACGCTTCTCGATCACGGCTGATTGCAAAACTGGCAGATCCGTCACGAACAGTCACAGCTGAACGCGAAACTGTAGAAGATCCGTGACGAAAAGTCACGACTGAACCCAAAACTGTGTAGATTCGTCACAGTCACGACTATACGTGCAATAATAGCAGATCCGTCACGAACAGTCACGACTGAACGAGAAACTGCAGAAGAGTGGCACGAAAAGTCACGGCTGAACGCAAAACTGAGTAGATTCGTCACAGTCACGACTATACGTGCAATAGTAGCAGATCCGTCACGAACAGTCACGACTGAATGAGAAACTGTAGAAGATCCGTCACGAAAGTCACGACTGAACGTGAAACCGAGTAGATTCGTCACGAACAGTCACCACTACACGTGAAACTGTAGCAGATCCGACTCGAGCGGTCACGACTGAACATAGAACTGTAGCAAATCCGTAATCGTCTACCGTCTTATGCTACAAAGCTGCACGTGAAACAGTGGACAGTAGACCCGTTATTAGTCACTGTGTTATCAGACTATTGTCAGACACGACTTAATTAATGTAAAACTGTAGTAGATCCGCCACGGACGCTCTTATCGAAAACGTTTAAACGTGCAGTTGTAGCAGGTTCAGCACAGTTCACGAACTCTCTTGCCAGACATAACTGCACCGCCTTGATACTGTAGGAGACCCGTCATCATCCACTATGTTATCAGACTGTCACGTTTGGAAAAAGAGCTGTGCAGTGTAGATCCTTTATCAGTCGGTGTCTTATCAGACGGGACTGAACGTGGAACTGTAGTAGATCCGTCATAATTCACTAGGTGTCTCATAATATGATGTATTATTGAGAGAAAAAAAGAAGAGAGAAGGAAGAAATGTGCGTTGTAGACTCGTCACCATTCACTGCCTTACACAACACGACTGCACGTGGAACCGCACATTTGTAAACATGTAACAAGTCACTGTCTTGTCAAGACTGTCAGACACGACCCGTGAACCGAATGCGGAACTGTGGTGAACCAATCGTCATTCGTCGTCTCATCAGCCCACTCACTCATCACACACAACTGGCCGTGAAGCCGTACCGCACAGAACCGCCCGGTCTTCATTCACGAGCACTGACTCCACCCCGCCCCTGGCCCCGCATCAACATCTGGGGCCGCAGAACGGCATTACTGGCCTTGTCTTTTGCAGCTCAGTGCGCCGTCAGCTGCTGCTGCTGTTGTACCTACCCCAGCTTCCGCACCGCAGCCAGCGCAGGCCGGTCCGGGTCCGTAACGCGGCCACGGTCCCAACAATGAGCCAGAAGCCGTGAATATTTCAATACTCGGTACTACCCAGAAGTAACAACGTACAAAGGGGGCGGAGGGGTGATGCCTGACTCGGTGTCAGCTAGCAGATAGCGGTGCTTGGTAACTGACTTGGCGCGGGTCGCTCGGCCCTTCGTTACGAAGGCCGGGAGTCCGCTCCACGCTTGATCGAATCAAGCGTCCCGGCCGTGACGGCTTGCAATTGCTTCTTCACTTCAGTCCACGGTGACCCAGTGCGGCAAACGAGGCCAACAGGTAGTTTACCTACTTTTTAAACAAGGCGCCACTAACGGTTTTACCGACGCTTCATGGAAAACAAAACGTTGCTTGGCTGATTGAGTCTCGGTACCTAACGTCTATATTATAGCCATTCACGGAAGTCGTGCTTGAAAGGTCTCTAAAAGACTTTCGCGAGAGTTCAAATAAGAAGTTAAGGTTTATGCGACTGTTCGAGCCCGGCGCACGTGACTGTTGTGTTTGTCGCACACGTTGCTGCTACAGAGTGGCAGAAGCTTGGGTTGCTTTGTCACTGACCACGGTGTGCACGTGCGTGTGTGTCTACAGAAGGGACTGACTGACTGACGAGCCACTCACTTAGCAAGCAGCCGTAACGTTCATCGGTGTGTGGCTACCACACGGGCTGATTGTTACCGCTCTGGTGCTCTTGTACTCTCGTCCCTTTAACCAGGCAGAGAGAGCTAGCTATACAGCACCAGCAATGCCGAACGTATAAAGCGAATGGTTTTACAATGTACTCCCCCCCCCCCCCCCCCCCCCCACTCCCCCCCCCCCGCCCCCAACCACACACAGAGCTTGCCTTGCACCCATAGATTGGCATTGATGAGTTGACTGACGGCCAACCTGGCCAGTTGGGAGATGAAATGGCTGAAGGGGTCAGACCCTCATCGACTGGCATTGACCAGTTTATTAATGTCTAACAGAGCTACTCGAGAGGCGAAGTGGCTGCGCGGGTTGAGTCTGACCAGTCTCCACAGCTTGGCTTTCCTTCACAGTGTGTGTCGTTGGTTCGATTTTGATACAGCATTGTGCACTTTGTCTTCTTGTCGAGCGAGCGAGCGAGCGAGAGAGAGAGAGAGAGAGAGAGAGAGAGAGAGAGAGAGAGAGAAGGTTGTGTCCTTCGAACGCGGACGACACGCTAGTTGGATCGTACTTTTTCCTTTCGCGTGTGTATGTGTGTGTGTGTGCGTGTGTGTGTGTGTGTGTGTGTGTGATTGTGTGTGTGTGTGTGTGTGTGTGGTGTTGCTGTTGTTGCTGTTGTTGTTTGATTGTTTTTATTAAGATACCCAGTTGGCAACTGAAGCAGAGCAGTGGACGTTTTCCTGGCTGCCTTGGCAATATTAACAGCAACCTCCATTGACACCACGAGGCCTAAACACTAAAACACTGCAAACATTATCAGTCTCCTTAGCTGCTGCTTCCTCTGCTGCCTTCCTCTTTTTATGGCTATAGTACACCCGTGCTGCTACAGCAAAGACACCCTAAAAGAGACCCAAACATATAAAAGGTTCAAAAGAACGCTTTTTTTGTTTTTTAGGACAAAAATACAGTCTGCATATTCTCAGGGTAGTCCCCTTACGCACAGTTAAACAGTGAGAAACGATGAAAAATGAGATGGAAAGCTAAATCACTTATCTGTTTTTTGGTTGAGCTATGTTGCTTTCCTGTCCAGTAGCAAATCTGAAGGGGTTCTAAAACAAGATCCAAACATGCCAATGGTTGATCATGATAATTTTTCCACTTCACATCACTCGTTTGAAACTGAATCCTTTTTGTGAAAGCTAATTTGAATGGGACATTACAAATCGTGTGCAAATTTCGGAGTAAGCCCTTTTTCAAAGCAACAAAATGGCAGTTAAACGATGATAAATGAACAAAAAGTAACCGGATAGGTATACATTTTTTCATTTATCATCGTTTAATTGTCGTTTGTTTTTCCTTACAAAAAAAGAAAAAAGAAGAAGAAAAAAAGAGGCTCACCCCGAAACTGTGCACACGTTGTGTTTATATTGGTATTCTTTTAACCGTTAAAAATCGAGTTCTGGTGGGGAAAATAAGGTTGCAAAGAACGTTTTAGTTACGCTCCAAATATCGCCATGAAAAATGATCAGTTAAAAATTTATTTGAAAAGCCTGAAGGAACTAAGACAATAATTGTAAACACAACCACCTGTGCCCCGCGTTCTGGTCGCGGAGAGCTATCTGCTGTCTCCATGCAACAGTGATTACAAACCGAAGGCCCGTCGCAGAGAAAAGAGTCCGGTGTCACAGGTGTTCTCTCCCATTACTGTCAATACCGCGGAGTGACGGAAGTACATGTTCGCGACGTCACACGGCTGAGTTAATTCCCTTGCCCATCGTGCTTGAAAGACCAATAAGTTGTTGCTGTGAGACTCGTCTAACGTCAAGTTGTCTCTGGAGTAGTAGTAGTAGTAGTAGTAGTAGTAGTAGTAGTAGTAGTAGTAGTGTGTGTGTGTGTGTGTGTGTGTGTGTGTGTGTGTGTGTGTGTGTGTGTGTGTGTGTGTGTGTGTGTGTGTGTGTGTGTGTGTGTGTGTGTGTGTGTGTGTGTGTGTGTGTGCGCGCGCGCGCGCGCGTGTGCATATGCTAAATACCAAAAGTTGCATTTACGCTACATTATAATACTGTACATGCAATGCAACTAGAATGCAAATTTTAGTATTTAGGAAAAGCAACAGTATTTGTAAAGTTTGCACTGCCAGAATAAGAACTAAGAAAGGCTTGTCCACTTTCAGTACAGTCGTTGTTCTTACAAATGCTCTCAAACGACCCAGCAGCGTTCTTCAGTGTCGATAAACCTGTGGCAACAAGATCGAGACTAACAAGTGAAGTGGACTTGATCAATATTGCAACGCAGACCCCCCCCCCCCCCCCCCCCCCCCCGATAAATGCAGTAGTCACGCGGTTGCACTTCACAAGCAGATCGTCTAAAACAGCCCGCGAAACTCAATACCAAATGCCATTGTTACACAGTAACAAAAGCCACGGAACCGGTACGGTTGTCATTGAAATACTCAGTTCCACTACGTACCGTGAAGCTATCTATTCCGTTCAAGGAGCCTTGAAAAAAAGCACTCGCCTCAATCGATTTTGAAGTAAAACACTGCACAGCGAACCGTAGAGAAATTTGATGAAAGCATTTGAGAGACTATGGGAGACTATAATACACAGTCGGGTCCCCGCTCCTCCGTTCAAACCGTCCCCACCATTGAGTCCAACACACATACACATACACACTCGCGCGCGCGCGCGCACACGTACGCACACACACACGCATACACACGTACGCACACACGCACACACGCACGCACACAAACGCCTAATATACATATATAAGAGGAAGAAGGGGGAAAACACCGAGAGCGAGAGAGAGAGAGAGAGAGAGAGAGAGAGAGAGAGAGAGACGATGGCCATCGTCAGTCCTGAACAAAGAAAAGCACACTGTTGATAGATTTGTTGTCGGAATAGCCGTCTGTGAGACGAGAAAGTGGGATGAGAAAAGGCCAGCATCAGTGAGACAAACATGCACTGGGACTGCTTCCAAGGCAACACTGGAGAAACTTCTGAGAGATGTGCTGAAGCGCATATTATAGGCTTTCCGGGGTACGCAGATACCACTTATGAACTCAGCTGTTGTCGTGGGCATATTTAATGTAAAACACACACACACACACACACACACACACACACACACACACACACACACAATATAAGCCTCCCACCATCCACCACCAACCCCACCCCCTCCCCACCCGCCCAACTTTTTGTTTAAATCTCGATTCTTTCTAGGATCGTAACAAAGAATAAACCTTTCACTTGGACTGAACAACAACAACGACAAAAAAAGAAAAAAGAAAAAAAAGAAGGTTACACTTTTTATTTTCTCTTCCTTGGATGCACTTGAAAAGGATGGAAAGCGGATCGATACAAATCCACCACAATTAAGCTCGGGTTATTATTGGACGAAGAACACTTGACACTACCAGCACAATACACACATACACACAATACACACATACACACACAGCTCCACGCCTGCCCGGGATGAACTTTTGTGAACCAAAGAAACACGGGGAAAGAGGGAAGCGTCACAGCGAATGGCTATGCAGATAGCAAGCACACGTGGTGAGTACACTCTCTGAACTGAAATAGGATCCTGCATCACACACACACACACACACACACACACACACAGAGTAGCGGCGATGCAACAGTTCGAATCTCTTAGTCAAGAGCCCCCAACGGAAAAATAACTAAATTCATAATTGTAAAACAAAACAAAAATCATAATTCCAAAGGGGCTGGGGGAAGAGGGGGCGGGGGTAGAAGAAAAGTAAGAAGGAAAGATGTATGAGCATGAGCGGAGTTTCTAATTTCGCACAATTAACGCAATCAATCATTCGTGTCTTTGTTTCTTTGTTTTGTTTTGTTTTCTCCCTACTTCACATCCATCGTTAAAAAGCGGACTCCGTTTTGTGACAGCACAGCACGTGAACACCGTGCCCGACCGAGCGGGATACACGGTCACATCGCTTAATAACGCTGACGAAGCTGAACTCAAAGCGCACGTACTGCATTGTTTCGGTTGAGTGAGTGCAGACAGTGGGAGAAAGCGTACAAACACTCTGGCACTTACACTAAAGACAAACAGACGAATAATTAAATGAGTTTCAACGGCAAGTCAACCGCAGCGTAGCTATATATAGGCACAAGCAGTGGGGAAAACGCCATACACACGGCCTTCGCAGTCAACCTGTAACTATCGTTTAAACTTCGTTCTCGCTCTCTCGACACTAAAAGAGACGGTTCAGGTACAGGTAGACAGGTAAGTACATCACTAAGATTGAGTGCAGAGCACAGGCCGTGAAAACTGACGTGTGAAACACAAACAGTAGTCCGCGAAGGGAGAGAACTTGAGTGGCGGACTACCGAGACTGCCCTCCCCCCCTCCTTTTTTTTTTTTTGGTGTGGAGTACCAGGATGGTTCATGATCGGTTAATCTGGCACTCTCGGTTCCCGTTGCCGTGCTTCGGATGTCAGTGGTGTTGATGTTGCGGTGGAGGAGGGCGGGGGGACAGGGTTGGGAAGTTGAGCGGTTGGAGCGATAGTAACCGTCCCTTGACTTGTCACATGCATATTTTATAGTATCGATGAGCCACCTAAGTGTGAAATTTTAGGTGTGTGCGTGCGAACACGTGCGTGCGTTTGTGGTTGCGCGTGCGTGTGTGTGTGTTTGTTTGCGTATATGCGCCAGTGCGCGCGCGTGTGTCGATGTCAATAAATTATATCCGACTGTGTGTGTGTGTGTGTCTGTAATACACAGGGTCACATGCGTGTCACTGTGTGTGTGTGTGTGTGTGTGTGTGTGTGTGTGTGTGTGTGTGTGTGTGTGTGTATGCGCCAGTGCGCGCGAATGTGTCGATGTCAATAAATTATATCCGACTGTGTGTGTGTGTCCGTAATACACAGGGTCAGATGCGTGTCACTGTTTGTGTGTGTGTGTGTGTGTGTGTGTGTGTGTGTGTGAGTGTATGTGAGTGTGTGTGTGTGTTGGGGTTAGCTTCGGATTGTTATCACCAAGTGAGCCACAGCCAGTGAGATCCCGACACGTCTCGTGAGGCCGAACCCCACTCTTCCTAAAACAAAGTCAGCCAGTCGACTTGCACACCTTGCTGCACGCAGTGCACGCGACAACAAACACCTCCCTACCCACCACCGCCACCCCTTCCATCTTCCTCCACAAACCTCTCAGACACCCGGATTCCACCCCTAAACAGCCCGCCCATCAGCAACAAAAACCAGTCCGTTTTTGTTTCAGCTACCCGCCCCCCGCCCCTCTCTTAAACTTGTTCCCCCCCCCCCCGTGTGTGTGTGCGAATGCT
>JABMCL010002470.1:1570000-1582500 GCA_018857735.1 Alviniconcha marisindica
AGAGAGAGAGAGAGAGAGAGACACATGGTTTATTGTGAAGGCCACCGACCCATACACAAAGGGGGTGGGGGGTGGGGTAAATATTTTAAAGAGAGAGAGAGAGAGTTCACTTTTAATCAGTTTAACCCTCTCGGTGCTAGCGTGTGAGAGCTGATGGCCGCCACACTACTCCTGCAGACGATGACGGTGTGTCACAACCTAACTCTCTCCATCAGCACCACCCAGTGTTCATTACTGAGTGCGCCACCAACCGGAGCAGCCGTGGCCACAGATGCATTTTTCCTCCATTTTTTCCTCCGAGGGACCCTCCAGGAGAGCTCGCACACTGGCACGTATACCTTTAGCCAGGATTAAACCCGGATCGGCTTCGTCTCAGACCGACGTGCAGACGATTACACCCCTGGCACCTTCTCTAATGGCCCATTCCTACTCCCCCCACCCCACCCCCCCACTTCCCTCCCCCCCCCCCCCTCAAAAAAAGAAAAGAAAAGCCCCCCCCAAAAATAAAATAAAAAAAATAATAAAAAATAACACTTTCACACTGAGAAATTATAGCCGTCTAGGTTTGGCTTGCTCGGCTTTGTTCACACACTCCGTGCAAACCGCTTCCTATGTGGTGGTGCTGTGTGATATTATGTCCAAGTCGTGCCGTCTTTTTAAATACAGTCTTCCGATTGGCCAGCGAGAGAAGCGTGTGAAAAAAGAGCAAGTTGGGCTTAGGTCCAGACAGCCAACATGACTGTCAGCGTCCCATGACGGTCGCCGATGGGAAGCACTTGCTGATGGTGAATGAGATGCCAACCCCCTGAACTATTTACCAGCGACATTTTCAGCATTTTGAGAGGAATTTTCTTCTTCAGTTTTTGTTGTTTGTTTGTTTTGGGCCGATGGGAGTGGGGTGGGGGTGGATTTTTTGGTTTATTTTTTAACATTGCACGGTATTTTGTTTCTTCGACGAAGCGGGATAAACTGTATGATGGCGTTGCGTTGTTCCTCTTCACCTAACATCCCTGTTTCTCGCTTTGTCGGCTTGCTGCATTCTCGTCTGCTTATTTCACATTTTTCTCAAAATTTTGTGAGCAAAAGGCTCCTTGTGAGAGGACTGCGGCAACGGTGGTGGGGTGAAATCAATTACCTGATTGGATCATGGTCCAGAATGTGTTTCAGGTCTGCATATACGGTCATGTGAATCTGATCGGTGCAAACTCTTGTCAGTTTGTCATCTGCGATACACGAGACCAACTGCATACCGGGTCTCTAACGATCAGATTCAGATTCACCCGGGACAAATTCACAATGACAGAAAAATAAAATCAGTTTGACGGGGTGGGGGTGGGTGATGGTCATTGCATGTCTG
Source organism: Alviniconcha marisindica (assembly GCA_018857735.1). Lineage (NCBI taxonomy): Eukaryota > Metazoa > Mollusca > Gastropoda > Provannidae > Alviniconcha > Alviniconcha marisindica. The sequence goes on from JABMCL010002470.1 coordinate 1,571,358, forward strand.
ATGTCATTGCACAGCATGCGATGCTCACCAGATATTGTTCTCAAAGGCAGTGGCATGGTCATTCAGTAAGACGGTGTCACTGCATGTCTGATGTCAGTGCACAGCATGCGATGTTCACAAGATGGACATTGTTCTCAAAGGCAGTGGAACGTCTGTGGGATTGGTCCACGTCCACCAACAGTTTGATAAGGAGTAAGGCGGCTCCGGGCGCCTATGGGCGCCTGTCACTGATGACGCTCAACAGACAGACAATAATTTGGACTCGGACAGAAAACGTCACTGGTACGGATTAGGAGCATAACTGAGAAAAACCACAGCAACAGCCCCAAAGAACACCCAAACCTGCCCGATAAGGCCGTTGCCAAATGGGAAAAAAGAACAGGGGGATTTGGTTTGGCCGAAGAAGACCTTCACGCCAGGTAACACTGGCTCCACACCGGGGGGCTTATCTCCCTTCCTATTCTTAGTATGGGGCGTCATCTCCCATTCAGAGTGTATTCTTGTAAGCCTGTTCGGCCATCTTTGTACATCAGTGGATGAATGTTTCTTTTCTTAGGGGCTGTCAGACGGATTTGCTTTCATCTTTGCTTATCCGTTTACCAGTTACATGCTATTCTCGCAAGCAAGTGGCCTTTCTGTCAAGATATTAATACGAGTACCGTCCGATATCTCTAATGTCCTGAAATGGCAACTGAGCTGCCGTATAAAACAAACTCGCTAGGCTATATCAAGAAACAAATCGGCTCTGACAACACCGAATGATTTTGAGTTTGATCTTCGTCACACATCGTCATGCTGTTCCTCGGTCTATTTCTGCTGCAAAGCTTGAGTTCTTTACACACCTTAACTATCATGCTTTTGGACTTACCTTTCAAGCAGGGCATACCAGAGTAAACCTGTGTTAGACCACGTGGGAAAAAATGCGACAACCTTTAGGTCAAACTGACCGTAAATGGACTGTCAGTAAAGCATTAACAAATCCCAACAAAACTGCCAACACATCTGAAGTTTTATGTTATAGCTGAGTAACAGATCTCACACGCGTGCAAGCATATCTCGACACAGTATAGAACCAATGCCTCAGGAATATAAATTATATCAACACATCTGAAGATGGATTAGAAATACATTTAGATGTTGAACAAACTGGAACTGTGTTGTTATTGCTTTTTTTTTTTTCTCTGTAAGGAAAGCCAAAGCTGTTCAACTTCAAGCATGAAGTGGACAGCAAACATGATGATCACATCGTCATACACTTAAATAATCAATAATATTTCAACGTAACATGTTCCTCGGCACTGAAATTTAAATGACTGCAGAAACTCATGTACTGTGAGAACAAAAGTAGTACAAAACGTGTAATGCTGTGTATGCAAGAGTTCCACAACCAAAGTTAAAAACAACAGCAAAAAGAATGGCCGCTCTTTCATCTGCAAGTAGAAGGATTTCGCGGCAAACAAGAAAGAAAGAACAAGTTTTTCTTTTCTTAAAAACAAAACAAAACAAAAAACATAAATTTCTATTGGTGCAACTTGCAGATACATGTTGTTAGCATGATAATTGTAATATCAGTCTAATATCGCTTGTGTGAAAATCCTTTTTTTTTATTAAAAAAGGGGAGAAGAAATAAAAATTAACTACAAGCAGGTCAAATCCAGACCGCTCTGACTGAAGAAGTCCCAAAGGGAGAAATACATAGATGCAGTTAAGTGTTAAGTTTAAGTAAGTCAAACTATGAAGGACTTCGAGGCGGTAGGTTGGTGGAGGGGGAGGAGGGGGGTACCACACACACAAAAACAACTAAAAGCAGGTCGTATCCCGACCCAAAAGGAGATACACAGTCAAATTTCCGCTGACTAGCAAGTTAGAAATGTAAGTGCAAAGGTGCAACAGGAAAAAAAGACGGGAAACCGTCCACACAAAATGCAGCAAAACTCATGATAATAACAATACTAATACTAATAATAATACCAATGGAATCAAATAAAACGGAAACAACAATAACAGTAAATACTTTATTTTTATTTTTTACTTCATATTTTATTATTATTGAACTTGTAATAATAATGAACCGTAATTATAATTGCTATTATTATTATTATAGCAAACACAATAATAATTTTCGTTAAAATTATAACAAATATAATATTGATAATAAATAAATATGGTAGAGTGAAACAACTTAATCAAAGACAACAACAAAAATATAAATGAATCATTGCAATGTAGTCCACTCGACCACAAACCTGGAAGTAAACTAAAACATGTTTTGTCTTCATAGACCCAGAACAGCATTTAAACACGTAAGCGACAAACTAAACTAACTCAGAAAGAAATTATATAAATGATTTTTTTTAAATGAAAAGGAAAGGCAAAAATGAAAGAAGTAAATGGACACTGATTTTAAAACCAAGCTAAACGCTATCTAATACTTAGGACGGAAGTCGAAATGACACCAAAAAATATAAGCTCTCAAACTGCATATCACAATTAAAACAAAGGAGAAACACACACACACACACACACACACACACACACACACACACACACACACACACACAACACACAGGATGGGGTGGGGTTGGGGGCTGGGGATTGAATCCCATCAAACCGTCTAAAAGTAATTCATGTCAGTTGAAATCGCGGTATTAGTCTACCTAATTCAAGCTGGACAAGCAGCAGACAGGAGTGAGGGGGGCGAGGAGAGTGGGGGGATGGGGGAGGGGTGTGGTGGCGGCAGAACAGGAGTAACAACAGGGACCCGGTCACCTGTCGGTCAACGACACCTAACTGTAATCCAAAGGCACGAGTTCAAACAACCCCATGTCCAGAGGGACACGGCAACTTTCATCAGTTCTTCTGAATCAACGCGTGTGCAGACCCGTTAGTCTCCCCATCGCGTGCAACACGCCTACTAAGAGCGTTGCGCACGTTACAGATCCCATCCATCCTTTCCGAAAGAGGACTAGTGGCCGGTTATATCAGGGCGAGGTGGAAGGGGAAACACATGGGTACGAGGTACGATCCAAAGCTATTGATCAAACCTCGCACCATGTAACAGTGACAAAACATTTTGTAATTAGAATGACGCCTGTGAATATTCCCAGTGGGAATATAAACAGAAAAAAAACAACACCAGTATGCCGTGCAGCTGCAGCAGAACCATCGGAATTAGTGTGAGTATTCCCAGAAGGAAAGTAGGACAAACAGACATTGCACACCAGCAGCAGAATCACCACAACGATCAGTTGCGGCTATCACTTGATGAAAATTACAGCATTCATCACACAGCAATTGCACGAAATAGCCTAAATCCATTTGAAAGTCACCTTTTCATACAGCTGAACTCCATCTGAAGGACCCCTTTTCGCCACACCACAATAATAGCATTTATAAGCTTTCACGCATTCTCTATAGACTGATCTGAACCGAATGTCAGAAAAATCTCATGCCTCTAAAAAAGAAAAAAAAAGGAGAAGACTAAACCCAAAAACGGTTGGAAAAAAGAACGCCCTTTAGTAAGACAAAAATAAATAAATTCACATGCACATTTTCGTGAAGGGGCACACAACTGCATTCCACACTCTCATTGGTTCTAGTCGAAAACCACCCCGGGTAGAAACAAATCAAACACAGGCCGCTATTGTCTGGCGCCAGAAATGCCTGCAAGTTGTGTTTTAATACCAGTCACTGAAATCACTGTTGTCACTGCTTTCTTTCTTCGAAGATTTCTGGCCCTGATGCATGTAATTTATGCAGCAGAGTAACCAAAAGTACCTTTGGTGGAGTTGATGTATACTGTGTGTTTACTTGCATGCCAGGTGATTGTAATCACGAATGGTTCTGTTGTAGTGTCCAGTGTCGTACGTGTGACGTTTGTAAAGCGTTGTTAGTCCCCTTTGCTTGTTGTGTCGTTTGCATAGTCTTTGTACCCCAACCCCCAAACCTTGTTTCCAGTCAAGGTAGACGGGGAAGTGGGGGTGGGGTGGAGGGGCGTAGGGAGAGAGAGACTGGGTGGCGCAAGAGTTGAAAAAGAGGGGGTGGGGGGGTGGGGGGGGGGGGGGGGGGGGGGCGTGCAAGTGTTTAATTTTTAAATTACGCGGCAATCTCCAAAGTAATAATGCCGGCGTTTGAGGAGAATACAAACGAGTGAAGGGAAGGAAGGAAGGAAAGAAACAAAACCCCAAAACCTTTCCAAGATGCACGTGCTTGCGCTACTCAGGATGTGTAGGGTCAGAAAAAGAAAGGAAGGAAAGATATTCTGTTGCTTTCCATAGACACACACACACCCTGGATCCCGCCGTCACCATTTTCATTGACGCAAGGAACGAATGAAGTCACATGACAGTTAAGACAAAGATAAAGAAAATAAAGAAGATAAAAGGTGCAAGATGAAAGAGGGTTGTGTATACGTGTACGTATATAAAAGAAAGCACGTGTAAGTGAGTACACCCTTAAAAACCCTACTCTGGTATTTGTCTACCAACAAAACTGCAAACAAGTATCTATTAGCGGGTACATACACCTCAAAACCATGGGCTGAGATTTGTCTACCTGTAAAAGTGCAAGCAAGTATACCTGGGTACACCCATAGAAAAAAGTTTCACTTTTGTCTAAATCTAAAACTGCAAGCAAGTATACGTGGAGATACTAAAATAAGTGTTACGCTGCCTACCTCTGCAAGTGGAAACCAGTATGTGTGGGTAAAACCCAACCACGTTACTTGTCATCCTCTAAAAACGCAAGCAGGTATAAATGGACACACCACTGATTTAAAAACAACAACTGCCTTTGGTTAACTTTGGCTACCTCTAAAAACAGAAGCAAGTATAAGGGGGTGCACTCCCGAAAACGTGTTACTTTTGCCCACTTCCAAAGTACAAACAAGTAAAACTGGGTACACTCCATAAAACACTGTTACGTTTGCCCACGTCGATAAATGGAAGCAAGTATAAGTTTGTACACCCTCCACACCGTGTTACCGTTACTTACTTCTAAACACTGAAGTAAATATAAGTGTGTACAGTCCAAGACACTTTACGTACCTCTGTAAGTGCAAGCAGATGTAAGTGGGTACACCCCCCCTCCCCCCGCCCCCCAAGAAACGTGTTACTTTTGCCTACTTCTAAAAATGCAAGCAGGTATACAAGTGCTTATAAATAACCGTGTTAACCGTACCCAAAATAACCGTGTTACGTTGGTCTCCCTACAAAAGTGCAAGCAAGTATAAGTGGGTACACACTGCAATCGCGCACTTACTTTTTCCTCCTCCGTTGTCCATTTTGCTGGAGTCACTCGCTTCCGCCTTTACCCCCGAAGCAGTCGATCCTTGGACATGAAACATGATTATTCAAGACGACCGCCAAACTGGCAAACACATCTAAGCAAGAAAACAGTCTTATTCACAAATAAACTCTCTCAGATTTGTTTTTAACTTTCAGGGGTTTCAGTTAGAACGTGCAAGGCTTTCTTTTACATTGGCCGATCCAGTCGACTATGAATTTGAGAGAACCAGCCGTTCGCACACACGCTCCTCATATCCAGAAAAGATGGTCGCCAACGTAAAACAATCGTGTCACTAATCCAAGCAAACTACGTGTTCTTGATTGCAAACAGAGTTAGTTCCCTTGCAGTCTGCAAAGCCGGACGTCCTGTGTTGTTATCTCTGACACAGCACAGGACAGCGTGAGGAATCAGATAATTATGCGGTGTCAAAGGTCTATAGATAACCCGCTCGCACGTGTACTGCCAGAAAAACTGCGCCGAGAATGCCAGCCGAAACGGATCACCCAAAAACATGTCCTCCCGATCTCCATCAGTCAGCATCTCTTTTTGCCTTCGCTGTTGCCTGCTTAGTCATGTTTTCTTGCTTTTATTGACGATTCGACGCAATGAAACCGAAAGGATTCTCCAAGAGACAAGAGTTTGCCACACTCAGAAACACATCCCAGGAAAAAGTCGAAAAACACACGAAACTTCGACAGATCGCAAGGAAAAGGAAGAAACAAACAAACAACAACAGATCCAGAAACTGATCACGTCTCTCCCAGCCTCGCTTCAAACCCGACGAGGCCTTTCTCAATCTCCTCAAAAACTGTGACTGTTCAATCTGTAGCTATCTTTGACTCTCTTCACGCCCATCTCCCTCTCGCTTCCATGTTCTGGGAAACACGGCGAGACGGTGTGGCCAGGGGGCTAATCATCAAGTGCTAAATGTTTAATCAGGCCTGCCAGGCATGGCGGAGTCCGCCGGCTTCCTGGACACGGCACGAGCTCTGAGAGGCGGGAAAGATGACATCCCAGCGTCACCAACTCCTGCCACCATCCTCACCGTGGCCAGAACCTTACGGGACCAGGGGCCTTTTCCTTCAGCGCTCGTGAATTATTGAAGCCCGCACACTATGGTGGATACACAAGCACGACGTAACGTCACGCTGGCACCGTTCTTCCTTTTGTGAGATTTCAATGCTGCTTTTTTTCTCTCTACTTTTATGGCTTATTTTTTTTATAATGAAAAGCCCCCCTCACCCGCCCCTCACCCCCGCCCTCCCCCTCCCCCTCCCATGTCACCCACCCCTACCCCCATCCCTCCTTGCAAGGCAGGTGAGTGAAGTCACCCTTTTGCAGAGGCGAGCTCACCTTACCGTGGAACCGGCACCAGAAAATCCATAGCACACTTTTGTTTACTTGAAAGCGTGAATAAATCATGGTGCTTATGGACGTGACCAAAGAACAGTTCCGGCAGCCGAACGTGTGTCGAGTTCCATTACGATCCTTTGAACGAAACCATTTGTGTCCTTTGTTTTACACCAGAGTGCAAGACACATGCTTTAGTTTGTGTGGGCTGAGGATAATGGAATTTCGAGTGTACGTGAGTTGTCCAAATTCAGACTGTACGTACCAGCTCTGCAAGTTAAACATAGCAGCATTGCCCAGTGTGAAGAAAGGTTTTATTCGACTCATGGGATATAGATTCAGCACGTGTCAGCATTTGTTGGTAACCCCAAAGGACGGCGTCATTTTACTTCTCTCGCAAGAACAATACGGAAGCAAAACACACACACACACACAAACACACACACACACACACACACACACCACACACACACACACACACACACACACACACACACACACACACAACAACAACAACAACAACAACAACAACAACAACAACAACGACAACACAACTTAAAATTAAGAAAACTAAAAAGAACAAAGACAGAAAGAAAGAAAGAAAAACAACAACAACAACAAAAAACAAAACAAAAACCCACCAACACAACAACAACAATAATAAAATTTAAAAAACAATACAGGCACACATCAGGAACAGAAGCAACAACAACAACGACAACCTGTATATTTCTAACGGATGTGAAGTAAGTGGATTTTTCGTGTGTGCCACACATTGCGTGCTTGGTAAGTAGTCGGGCACTGCAGACAAAGTGTGCATTCCTGCCGCTTCTTTTGTTCACACACAGACACAGACACACACACACAGACACACACACAGACACACACACACACACACACACACACACACACACACACACACACACACGTCAAAGTCTGTATAACTCGTCCTTGCTAAGCTATTCAGGAATAATAATAATAAAACTATAAGATATCAATTATAAAATATACACATGAATTAAAGAGTGTTCACAGATCTAGATTCACATATGCATACAGTGCATACATCACTCAGTTATAAATGTATGAGCATACAGCTAACAGATAAGGCAAACGAATACCTGATAAATTCAGATAAGCTGCTATTACTAATAGTAAGCACACACACACACGAGAGAGAGAGAGAGAGAGAGAGAGAGAGAGAGAGAGAGAGAGAGAGAGAGAGAGAGAGAGAGAGAGAGAGAGAGAGAGAGAGAGAGATGCCTATTCGACACCGCAAAATGTATAATTACGGTCAGCAAATTAAAGGAGATACAAGGCAAAACGTGATCACAACGAAAACGATTAATTAATCAGACTTTCAAGACAGTCTGACAAACCTATTAGCACATTGAAAAACCCTCGTCGCAGCAGTACCCGTCAATAAACAATGGTCAGCAAGAACAACATCTTCCCGGCTAATTGTGTGCGTTCATTAGGGTCTACCCCACAAACCCATGTAACAATCACCAACTACGTCATCATCAGCTACAAAGTCCCTACACTTCATTAACTGAAAGCCACTCACGAAATCTTGATTAACAAAGGTAATTATGATTTCCACCAAGTGTGTGTGTGTGTGTGTGTGTGTGTGTGTGTGTGTGTGTGTGTGTGTGTGTGTGTGTGCGTGCTGCGTGCGTGTGTGTGTGGTGTGTCGTGGTGTGTGTGTGTGGTGTGTTCGTGCGTGCGGTGCTTGCGTGCGTGCGTGCTCGTGCGTGCGTGCGTGCGTGCGGTGTGTGTGTGGTGTGTGTGTGGTGTGTGTGGTGTGTGGTGTGTGTGTGTGTGTGTGTGCTGTGTAGCGTGCGTGCGTGTGTGTGTGTGTGTGTGTGTGTGTTACGTGCGTGCGTGCGTGCGTGCGTGCGTGTGTGTGTGTGTGTGTGTGTGTGTGTGTGTGTGTGTGTGTGTGTGTGTGCACGTGCGTGCGTGCGTGTGTGTGTGTACCGCTGCATGAAAAGGAGAATGCGTTTGCTGATTGCCAACACGTGTTGCACGTGCAAAACGTTCTCCAGGCCAAGTCACACAGCAAGGTGAAGTTGCGCGCGTGTTCGACTCGTGAAGATACAGGTTAATCACGATTTCACGTGCGGTCGAGCTCGGATATTGCTTGCTGGTCCTGTACTAGAGGGTTAACGAAATCTAGCATACTGCCTTTTGCCCTAGCGGGCTTCGTTAACTGCCCGAAAAGCACGAAGGGAGGCCTGGGGGTGTTTGATGTCCAGCTCCTGGCAGGAATCTAAGGGCTGCCGTTTGAGTCCCTTTTCATATCTATCTATCTATCCCTCTATCTATCCTCTCTTGTTTTTCTTCCTGGTTCTCTTGTTCCTTTGTCTTGATGTTTTTATGCTACTGGTCCATTCTCCTCACCTTTTTTCCAGACAACTCAACAACAACAACAACAAATAGTTCAGAGATACGCTTTGTTTGGTATGTCTCTTGCTGAACAACTAGGAGATGCAGCTTCCTGCTATATGACATTGTTTTTTTGCCATTGTGCATTTATATAACTTGGGGTGGGGGGAAGGCAATTGTTTCTCTCCATTCCTTCAAAAATCATTTATCTGATATTGGTAAATTACTTCGAATGGTCGACGATACCAGCATGTTCCAGCCGTATGTGCTCTTTTAACAGGGGCAATACTGAATAGAATAACTCTTCGAAAATATGTATTAGCTGTTTGTGGGCGTATGTTTTGCTTTATTTGTGCATGGACTGGTTTTGTGGATGTGGATTGATAAAGGGTCCATGTAAAAAAAGAGTTCTGAAATGTGCATTTGCTTCAGACAGAGTTTGACCGTCCTGAGGTGACCCAAACTCCAAACACTGCTATACGACATCCTTCCTCCATAATTGATTACGCCATAGGTCTCGGAAAACTGTCAGCTGACGGACAGTATTTCGTTGGTGTTCAAATGGCAGTAAGTTTGTAACAGACAATTCAGATGATATTAGGCGTTTCTTTTATAACTGCCTACGTTGCTTACGCCAGCACAAATAAAACCAAAATCGTTTGGATCGAGATGGATTTCATTTTTAACCTGTGCGAACGTGCCTCACGTTTACGTGTTCGGACTATTGCTTCCACAGTTTTATTAGTATCCACACCTTGCCTCTACATGTGGAGCTGACAGCGTATGCAGGGTTTGCAGGTGATAGTTGACATATTAGCTCTGTTGGTTCTGTTACATCTTCCTTGAAAACCTTTCTCTTTCCAAAACCGTGGTTGTGTGTGTGTGTGTGTGTGTGTGTGTGTGTGTGTGTGTGTGTGTGTGTGTGTGTGTGTGTGTGTGTGCGTGCGTGCGTGCGTGCGGCGTGCGTGCGTGCGTGCGTGCGTGCGTGCGTGTGTGTGTGCGTGCACTGGATCTTTGTTGTCAATATATTGACAACAAAGATTCTGTCATGTACGTTTAAAGAATTTGGAAGCGTTTCGGACCAGTGCGTGTTAACGCTCTAAGTACCGCATATTATTATTATTATTACTGAATGTAAGTCGGTCTTGCAGAAATGTTGGTCACTACAACAAATTCATGAACACGTTTTGACGAAATTAAGGGGGAAAAGAATTTGAAAGAAAGAACGGGAAATGCAGACAATTAGACATGCACAATCCCTGGCAGCAAGCGAAGCATGTGCGGCTATGCTCTGACCCACTGCGGACTTAAGAAGGAGACCCTTTGATACCTCTGTGTCTTCAACAGACGGGATCATAATTTCTGCGTCCGTTGTACTTTATCCAGAAAGGCGAACAGGGGAATGAAAGGGATAACGGGGCTTCGAGACATTTCTACACTTTCCAGACATTCCAGGCGTTTCTACACTTTCCGGACATTCCAGGCATTTCTACACTTTCCGGACATTCCAGGCATTTCTACACCTTCCAGACATTCCAGGCATTTCTACACTTTCCGGACATTCCAGGCATTTCTACACCTTCCAGACATTGCAGACATTTCTACACTTTCAAGACATTCCAGGCATTTCTCCACTTTCCAGACATTCCAGGCATTTCTACACTTTCCGGACATTCCGGACATTTCTACACTTTCCACACATTCCAGGCATTTCTACACTTTCCAGACATTCCAGGCATTTCTACACTTTCCGGACATTCCGGGCATTTCTACACTTTCCACATTCCAGGCATTTCTACACTTTCCACACATTCCAGGCATTTCTACACTTTCCGGACATTCCGGGCATTTCTACACTTTCCACACATTCCTGGCATTTCTACACTTTCCAGACATTCCTACACTTTCCACACATTCCAGGCATTTCTACACTTTCCAGACATTCCAGCCATTTCTACACTTTCCAGACATTTCAGGCATTTCTACACTTTCCAGACATTCCAGCCATTTCTACACGGCCAGAAGAAAACGAGCCTGGCACCTTTGAAGTGGGAACAGAGAGGAGAAAGCGTTTTCGCTATTACCAGGAGAGTTCCCCCTACCCCCGAACTCCCTCCCC
>JABMCL010002470.1:1592500-1612500 GCA_018857735.1 Alviniconcha marisindica
TGTGTGTGTGTGTGTGTGTGTGTGCGCGTGTTCATTTGTGGGTGTGCGCGCGCAAAATGGCCGTTGTACACACACGGCTAATTATACAGGTATTCAGCGCACTAGAAATGTCAAACAATTGTATGATTTTATCAATGCTGGTTATAAAAATAGCGCGAAAGGGAATCAGAAACCATGAACCGTGAAGCTATCGACAAAGCCACGTAAACCACGAACCGTGAAAACAATACCACGACAAATATGGACCGTGAAGTTGATTTAAAAAAATACTTCTTTGTCCCTTGCGGGAAATTCGCGTATGTAGTATTTGTGTGTGTCCAGACAATGGCATGGTTGCCAGTGTTTGGGATTTTTAACGTGCACACAGATGTTGATGCATGCGATTGCACACGGGGGCTTTACGGACACCGTAAGAGAGTTTGCACTGGAATTTGACTCTGGGAGAAAATTCGCCTTGCCGCCCCAAGGGACTCGAACTCGCGTCAGTATTACGCCTGGCTTTTTCAGTCGGACGCTCTACCAACTGAGCTAACCAGGCCCCAAACTAATCTTCTTCTCATTTTTTTCCACACAAACCATGAATCCCCAAGACGACACAACTCAAACGTGAAACCATGAAGACGAAACTAAAAAAAACACACCACAGACTGCGAAGACGATACCACGAAGCCATAATCTGTGGAGATATTACTACGTAAACCTTGAATCATGAAGATGTTTCGACACAATATGATCCCTGATGATGATACAGTAAAAACTATGGACCATAAACATGCAAACCGTAAACCGCGAAGGCGATATCACGCCAAACAATAACCGTAAAAACGCTACCATGAAAACCGTAAACCGTGAAGAAGCTACTTAGACCGTGACGATGATACCACCCAGCCATTAATTAAATTAAATTAAAAAAAACTTTAATTATCCCACAAAGGAGCAATTTTGTTGTGGTCATTGCAGGCTCGTAAAATAATGAATACACAAAGTTGAAAGAACAATACAACAACAAACACAACACAACCAACAAAGGGTCTTACAAAGGCTCTACAAATGGTCTTACCGTAACCATAATTGTAAATATAGAACAAACTGTGACGTCATCATAAAATAGTACTGAACTTATGATCACATTCTTGTTTTGTTTATCACAAGGTAATATAATTAAAATAAGTAATTAATGTACCACACACAGTAATTAAAACAATAGCACACACACTCTCTCACACACACACACACACACACACACACACACACACACACACACACACACACACACCATGCACAGCACACACACCACACACACCATCACACACACACACACACACACACACACAACACCACACACACACACACACACACACACACACACACACACACACACACACACACACCGCGGCCACACACACACACACACACACACACACACACACACACACACACACACACACACACACACACACACACACACACATCAAAAACCGTTGATCGTGGACACTTCTGGGAAGAGGTATTGCGGCATGACTCGCCGTTGGCTGTATGTAATATAAATAGCCTCTGGCCTAGCTGCTGTCGATGGACCTACGGCAGTGAACGAGCCGCCTCACCTCTGGCAATCGATACGCAGCTGATACCGCGGAGCCGCTCCAGTCTGGGCACCAAGCCGTGTCAAAGATGGGCACGCTTGGTCCCTGCTTTAATTCCATCAACTCCCAGCAATGGGTACTGCGGACGCAGAAATTAAGGTCCCCCCCCCGCCCCCCCCCCTTTGAGAACCCAGAGCAGGCAAATTTCTCCCTTTAGAGCCTGGAGCAGGTCAGAATATATCAAGGTATACCTCACTCACCTCCAGGACTGTCTTCCTTGCCTAATCCACCTCCAGGACTGTCTTCCTTGTCTAACCCACATCCTGGACTGTCTTCCTTGTCTAACCCACCTCGAAGACTGTCTTCCTTGTCTAATCCACCTCCAGGACTGTCTTCCTTGTCTAACCCACATCCTGGACTGTCTTCCTTGTCTAACCCACCTCGAAGACTGTCTTCCTTGTCTAACCCACCCTGGACTGTCTTCCTTGTCTAACCCACATCCTGGACTGTCTTCCTTGTCTAACCCACCTCCAAGGCCCCCCCTGTTCTTCCTTGTCTAACCACCTCCAGGACTGTCTTCCTTGTCTAGACCACCTCCAGGTCTGTCTTCTTTGTCTAACCCACATCCAGGACTGTCTTCCTTGTCTAGCCCACCTCCAGGACTGTCTTCCTTGTCTAACCCACATTCTGGACTGTCTTCCTTGTCTAGCCCACCTCGAAGACTGTCTTCCTTGTCTAACCCACATCCTGGACTGTCTTCCTTGTCTAATCCACCTCCAGGACTGTCTTCCTTGTCTAACCCACCTCCAGGACTGTCTTCCTTGTCTAGTCCACCTCCAGGTCTGTCTTCCTTGTCTAACCCACATCCAGGTCTGTCTTCCTTGTCTAACCCACACCCAGGACTGTTTTCCTTGTCTACCCCATCTCCAGGACTGTCTTCCTTGTCTTAATTTCTACCTTCCGGGTCCATTCACCTTCATTTGTTCTCCCCAAAACTCTCACCTTACTCTGTGGCCCGCGGAATAAAATAGGCCACCCTGCTCTCCGTTACATCGTGAGTCGGTTTGGCCTAGCGGTAAGGGGTTAGGCTGGTAAGCACAAGGGTCTCTGCTCGATACCGCTTCGGATCTGATTTCCCTTCAAAAAGGTTGTGGTTTCTGGACACTGTCTTGTGGTTTGTCCCTCACAATGAACGAAACGTTAAAATGGCTCTCATCGCTGCACATCTTAATGCAGGAGTTATTCTAGTGGTGACAGTGTAGCGATAGGTATATAATCTCCCTCTCCCCTCCCTCACCCTCCATACCATCTCCCCCCCCCCTCCTCCCCCTTTTCTCCCCGTCCCTAATAAGCCTTATGGTTTCTGTGGACGTTAAGCACCATGTTTACTTACTTACTTCGTCCCAGCTGACTGATACAGGCTCCCCTTTTGACTGCCCGCGGAATATAGACAGGCTCCAAAAGATGACAGATGGTGTACTGTAACAGTGAATGAGACGTGTGTGTGTGTGTGTGTGTGTGTGTGTGTGTGTGTGTGTGCGTGCGTGCGTGCGTGCGTGCGTGCGCGCGTGCGTGCGTCCGTGCGTGCGTGTGTATGTGTGTGTGTGTTCATGCGTGCGTGCGTGCGTGCGTGCGTGCGTGCGTGCGTGCGTGTGTGTTCATGCGTGCGTGTGCGTGTACGTGTGTGTGTGTGTGTGTGTGTGTGTGTTTCCACATAACACATTATGTAAATTGTTTGGGTAGGACTGTGCTCTACGTGTGTATAGAATATTGTACTAGGTTAAGATGTATCATGTGAGCGCTCAGGGCGTTGATGAGCGCATGATAAATATACATTATTGTTATCCTCTTAATGATTTTTCCCCCGCCTCAGCTGAAATTACACAGTGTATGCAGTGTATAGTTTGGAACGTGCTTGTTATCGACTGTTCTTGACTTGGTTGCGTTTGCCATAGACCGTGTTGTTTCCACACCTATGATCAAGCTCCTGCGGGAAATAACAAGAGAGACGAGCAAACAAAATGTAGAGAAAAAACAACTTTAAAATATAGTGCTCATTGGCTGATTCTTTCTGTTTGATGTCAAGTCCACTGCGAAGGGCACAGGGTGAAATATAAGTCATCAAATCACTTAGGCAAGAGAGAGAGAGAGAGAGAGAGAGAGAGAGAGAGAGAGAGAGAGAGAGAGAGAGAGAGAGAGAGAGAGAGAGAGAGAGAGAGAGAGAGAGAGAGAGAGAGAGAGAGAGAGGCGTACGTACCAGCTTAGTCCCAAGAGAGGAAAGTTTGACCTAGCAGACGGTCAACAGCTGCATGGCTGAATGGTGTACACAGAACACTGGCACTGTAGCGACTTAGGCAAGTTTGAATGGAATAAAGAAGTATTTGACTTAACTTGAACTGAATAAACCTGAAAGGTTGAAATTGTAAATGCAGAATTTCCAGCAGCAGGCGAAGCAAGCAAAGCTATATCGACCGACACAACCTTTGGCGAAAGCTCTTTCTTTTACTGTGCTCCAAAGCAATGGAATGCTCTCCCGTCTGACATCCGTCACATTCATTCCTCCCATGCCTTCAAAATTACGTTAACGAGACGTCCCTACAAACAATACCACAACAGCTGATTTCATATTCTGTATTCTTTCTTTGCAGGACCGGGAAACTGTCCAGTTAAAGTCACACACACATTTTCTTTTTCTCTCTGGAAGCGAATCCTTTGAACCTTAGACTCGAACAGGATTTCCGTTGGAAACAGCAATTTGCAAAAAAACTGTTTTTCAAGTACAAGTTTGTTATTTGCTGCTTAGTTTGCAGCGACACATACTTTCAGCTGAAACTGGAAAGTCGATTTTACTGGTGTAAATATTTGTTGCTATACAAACTGCGCATTTGCAGCTGCCAGCACAGAATTGCGATTTGCGGCTACAACTTTCCAATGTTAATAATAACAGACAGTTCTTACAAAGTGACTAAACTCATTGCGCTGTACAGACAACTTGACAAAAACCACATTTACAAACATTTTACCAAACAAAACCTCAAGTATAGTATTTACCAGAAATATAATCAGCTACCAAACATTAACTACACACACACACACACACACACACACACACACACACACACACACACACACACATACACACACACACATACACACGCACATGCGCATGAATCAGTCTCCCGTCGCCCACTCAGATACGCATTACAATAATAAACTAAAAAAATTAATACTCTCAAAAACTCTCTCTTTGAGTCTCACCCCCCCCCCCCCCACAATTCCCCGTCTTCTCTCTCCCCCCCCCCAAAAAAAAAAAAAAAAAAATCCCTTTCCAATATTATTGTGTTATCGACCACCAATGACAACAGCGGCGGTGAGAACTGTCCACGAAGAGAAATCCGCCTAAGCAGTAGCGAGGCCAGACTTGACCCGCAAAGCTTCTTTCCGCGCACATCGGCGGAGCGTTATGGGGTCAAAGGCTACGCGCACTCCACGCAGTTTTCCTGGCCACTGCACGTGCGACACGCAACTTCGTGTCTGCTGACCCTGAGAAGCGAGACGAGGTAAGAGAGCCCTCAGTGACGGCGAAGCTCACTGTTTCCTTGTAGACTGCTTAAAAAGCAACAAACAAGCAAACAACCGAACAAACAAACAAAAACAAGTCGGCCGCTGACGGTTGTGTTTTAGGTCCTGAATGCTAAAAAAAAAGAAGAAGAAAAAAACGAGGGGGTGGGGGGGGGGGGTGGGGGGGGGGGGATGAGAGAGAGGGGATGGGGGGGGGGGGGGATAGAGAGATTGAGACAGAGACAGAGAGACAGAGAGACTGAGTGTGTGTGTGTGTGTGTGTGTGTGTGTGAGAGAGAGAGAGAGAGAGAGAGAGAGAGAGAGAGAGAGAGAGAGAGAGAAAAGCGAAATTACTGTCAGGTTAAAAAGAAGAAAAAAGAAAAGAAAAAAAGAAAAAGAAAGAAAGAAAAAAGAGGATGAAGATGTGAGGCAGTTGTGCCTCACTGCTAAAAAGATCAATGAAAAACAAATTAAAAAATATGTTATATATAAAAATTAAAAATTAAATCTGGTCAGCTCCGAACTGTCATGCAGTACGAACACCCGTCGGGTGAAACGCAAGGCAAGCAAAAAAGGAAGAACGAGCAAGCAAAGAAGGTGGCTGGAAGGAGGGAGGGGGTGGAGGGAAGGTGAGGGGGGGGGGGGAGGCAGGGAAGAGGAAGGAGGAGACGGAGGGTGGGGGGGAGGAGAGAGGGGAGAAAGGGGGGAGGGGAGGAGATAGAGAGAAGGGGGGGGGGGGTGAGGGAGGAGAGACAAAAGGCGCGGAGGGGAGGGGGTAGAGAGAGAGAGAGAGAGAGAGAGAGAGAGAGAGAGAGAGAGAGAGAGAGAGAGAGAGAGAGATCAATATTGGTGGCACAATAATTTCCCAGCGAAAGAATGATTTACTCTTTTGCGGCAGCCCCGAAATTGGCCCGCCTCGAGTGACTTCCCATGGTTAATGCTGACATAGAGTTCCGCGCGCTCTCTCTCGTCAATTGATGCACGTGAGCGCGTTCTCGTCTGCTCGCGTGAGCTCACATGTGCCGTCACTTTGCTGGGAGTACTCGGGCATGCGCGTGCATGTGCTTCCAGGCTCAGCGTTTTCCAAAATAGCGCAGGACAATAATGACAACAGTTTGTGGGTCAACATTGTAATTAACTATTTCGGTTAGTATTTTTTTCCTTCTTTTCTGCCCCCCCCCCCCCCCCCCCCCCCCCCCCCCCCCTTCCCTGTTACCACTGTATTGTCTGTCTCCCTTTTTCGGACCTGGACATATTGCTTATTATTTAAAAGATTATGCCTCGCTCGTACACACACACACAACACACACACACACACACACACACACACACACACACACACACACACACACACACACACACACACGCGCACACATTCACGCACGCACGCACGCACGCACGCAAACACACACACACACACATACATACACACACACACACTGAGTATTTGCACTTACATGTCGCAACGCGCGTATACTTCTGAAATAATACTCCCCTCCCCCCCGGCCACGCACACGTATATACACATGCTAAACACTGACGCCGCAAACACGAAGAAACACACAGTAATACTGACATGCACGCATGCACGCATGCACGCACGCACGCACGCAAGCACGCACACACACGTTCGCCCCCCCCAAAAAAAAAAAAAAAGAAAAGAAGAAGAAAGAAAGATGTACACACGACACACACACACACACACACACACACACACACACACACTTCGTCACCACCCCCCCCCCCCTCCAACGTACACACGAACACACACACACCGCGCGCACGCACAATCACATACAAAACACACACACACAGACCCCCCCCACACACACACACACACAAACTGGAAAAAAAAGGCACATGATCACCCCATCCTGTGACTGACAAGCGCTACATCATTAGTACAGAACCCCCCCCCCCCCCCACCTCCACACCCCCTCCCTGTCCATTCAGACAAAGACCAACATTAGGCAAGGATTACATTTCTGCATGCCGAGCGGCAAAACAAGGGCCTGCTATCGACCTAATTGCGCGGAATAAAATATGCAGAGCGCACGTGTGAAAATGGCCGGCCGTGTACACTTGCTGCTAGCTTGATTAACCGTGGTCTCAAAACTCGCCAGCTAAATAATGGACGCGTTGTGTGCGGCCGTAGGAACAGAGAACACGGGAAAAAGTTCTGCTCTCGGGAGCAGGGGGAGGGAAGGGGGATAGGCAGGAGGGTGGGGGGTGGGGAAGGGGGAGGCTTAGGAGGGGGCGGGGTGGCTGCTGAAAAATGAGGGTTGGGGTCACCCTCGTCAGCAAGTCCACAGTGGATTGATTGACTGACTAATTGATTAACTGGCTGATGTAGAATAGTTGTTGGATACTGAGTTAGGTTAGGTTTGGTTTGGTTGACAACGGTCGGTGGATGCTGGCTAGGGACAGACTGATAATGGCACATGCCTTTGGTTGATCGACTGCCAGTTGATAGTAGACGGATGCTGGTTGAATGATTTATTGGGAGGCCGACAGACAAGAGTCGGTGGACGGTGCGGAATGATTAGTTGACTGATTGGTGACAGGTGTGGGGCGGTGTGTCGGTGAAAAAGGAATGGGTTCATTGACTAATGATGGCTGGATGAAGCTAGGTGCCTGGCTGTTGGTTCGCTGAATGATTAGTTGACTGATTGGTGACAGGTGTGTTGTAGTGTGTCGGTGAAAAAGGAATGGGTTCATTGACTAATGATGGCTGGATGAAGCTAGGTGCCTGGCTGTTGGTTCGCTGAATGATTAGTTGACTGATTGGTGACAGGTGTGTTGTAGTGTGTCGGTGAAAAAGGAATGGATTCATTGACTAATGATGGCTGGATGAAGCTAGGTGCCTGACTGTTAGTTCACTGAATGATTAGTTGACTGATTGGTGACAGGGGTGTTGTGGTGTGTCGGTGAAAAAGGAATGGATTCATTGACTAATAATGGCTGGATGAAGCTAGGTGCCTGACTGTTAGTTTACTGAATGATCGACGATACTTGGTGGGACCTGGCTGATTTATCGACTGAATGATTAATTGGTTGATTGATAATACCTGGTGAACAATGGCTGCTTAATTAATTGATTATTTAATCTGTGTAGTTTAATTTATCTTCTAGCTATATACCACATGTATATTAATTTGTCTTTTTGGAATTCACGTAGCTAAGCAACGGTAAAGCCAAACCCACGTGTCACACCTGTTACGCGTAAGGTGGATTAAATGCCACCGTTAAAAATAGCCTACATCAATGACGCACTTATATTTGAGGTGTTGGGGGGAAGGTGTGGTGTGTGTGTGGTGTGTGTGTGTGTGTGTGTGTGTGTGTGTGTGTGTGTGTGTGTGCGGGGGGGAAAAAAAGAGAGAGAGAGAGAGAGAGAGAGAGAGAGAGAGAGAGAGAGAGAGAGAGAGGGGAGAAGAAGAAGAAAAAGAAGACAGCAGACAACAGACAGACAGGAAGACAAAAAGAAAACAAAAGAAAGCTGGGTTTTACCCCCAATCAACCTCGTTAAAAGGGGGGAAAAGAAGAAGAAGAAGAGAAAGGAGAGAAAACAAAAACAGGGGTAAATTAAAAAAACGGGTTTTTGTGTTGTGTGTGTGTGGTGTTTGTGTTGTGTGTGTTGTTTTTTGTGGTGCGTGCGGAGAGAGAGAGGAGGAGGGGAAGGAGAAGGGGGAGGAGAAGAGAGAGAGGAGCCAGGAAAAAGCCCCAAAACCCGGGAAAAAAGGGCCAAAACCTTTTTTCAACCCGAGACAAAGTCCAGAATTCATGCATGGAACTAGCAGAACATACACTGACGTCATCGAAAAAAGGATTCGCGTCACATCAAAGCGGCAAAAATCCTTATTACGGCGAGTGGAGAGGGTCTTGAGACTCCTGGCACGCTGTGACGTAACTGTAGAATTATGACGATAGTAATTAGGCGCACAGCGAGGGTGGATACATAATCGCATGTTTTCCAGCCTTTGTAGTGCCACTCAACTATTTTTTTTAAAATTAGGGAGAGAGAGAGGGGAGAGAGAGAGAGAGAGAAAGGGGGGGGGAGGGGGGAGAGAGAGAGAGAGAGAGGGGAAAAAACACCAAAACACACACCACAAACCCCACATAAAAAAAGAGAGAGAGAAGGGGGAAAACGAGAGAGAGGGGGAGAGGGGAGAGAGAGGGGAGAGAGAGAGAGAGAGAGAGAGAGAGAGGGGGGGGGGAGCGAAAATGAAAATTTTTTTAAAGGGTTTGGAGGGTATTTTTTGAAAAACGGCCTCAAACTCCAAAAATAAAAAGGAGAGAAAAAAAAAAAATAATCTTTTTTTTTTTTTCAAACTCGTTTCTATTTAAACAATAAAAAGGATAAAGAGAGAGAGAGAGAGAGAGAGAGAAAAGAGAGAGAGAGAGGAGAGAGAAGGGGAGAGAGGGACAGAGACAGAGACAAACAGACAGGGGAACAGAGAGAGACAGAGAGAACGAAACAGAGAAGAAAGAGAAGAGAAGAGGAGGAAGAAGAAGAGGAGGTAGAGGAATGTACAAACCGACCGCGAAGTAAACATTCTGACAAAAAATCCAAACACATAAAAGGTTCAAAATAACGCTGTTTATTAGGACAAGAGACAACATTCGAATTTTCACCCTCTATCAATCTACAAAACGACATTTAAACGGTGAAGCAAGAAAAAAAAAGCATGTAGATCAGATCATAAATCACAGTAGGCAATGCTGCATTCACTCACACACAGATACCACACACACACACAACACACACACACACCCCACACCACACACACCCCCACACACACACACACACACACACACACACACACACAGCGGGTAGCAACAGTAAATCCTTTTCAGCGATGTGATAAACGATGATACCGCATCTGTATAGCAAGCACGGGTCTACAGATAAAATGAGGGGGGGGGGTTTTAAGCGTCTTATACGGTTGTTTTAAAGGTGCCACGGAGGTTTCTTTTGAAGGAGCTAAAGTGAGTGACATATTGGGTCACTGGAACTATTCCAAAACGGGGCCCAGAAAAAGGCCCCGCTTGTTTTGAATAAAACTATTTTTGGCTTTGGGAATGAAGGTATTGTTTTTGGAGCTAGCGTGGGGAGCTTTGTACAAGCAGAATTACACTGGCGCATTGTTGGGAAGTGCCCTATACATAAAAACACCCTTGTTGTAATCCAGTGTTTGTGAAAGGGTTTAAAAGAGAGAGAGAGAGAGAGAGAGAGAGAGAGAGAGAGAGAGAGAGAGAGAGAGAGAGAGAGAGAGAGAAGAGAGAGAAGAGAAGAGAAGAAGAGAGAGAGAACAGACGACAGACGACAGAAAAGACCAGACAGACAGAAGAAGAGGAACAGACAGACAGGCAGGCAGGCAGGCGGCGGGGGGAAAAGAGAGAAAGGGACAGAGACAGAGAGACAGACGGAGAGACAGAGAGACAGACACAGAGAGAGGAGGAGGAGGAGGATGGACGGAGGTAAACAAAGTACATAGAAAAGCGTACGTTCTTCATCCCCTTTGACACAGCCCAAAACGCCATCAGCAAACCAAAACACAAACAAGCAAAAAGCAAACAAACCCACACACTTTCAATTCAAACACTTTCCGACTACAAGAAGTCTTAACACAAGAGTGGTCTGTCGTGTGACTGGGAACGGAACTAGAAAAACAATCCGAGCACAGTGCAATACAATGCATATCACAACACCATACAATATAACACTATTGCTGAGTGTCAAAACAAACACACACACACACACACACACGCACGCACACACGCACGCACGCACGCATGCACGCACGCACGCACACACACACACACACACACACACACACACACATACGCACCACACCACACCCCACACACACACACACACACACACACACACACACACACACACACACACGCACGCACGCACAAACACACGCACGCAAAGCACACACACCACGGCGCACGCACACACACACACACACAAACACACACACACACACGACACACACACACACACATCACACACACCACACACACACACACACCAACCCCACACACCCCACACACACACACCACACATCGTGTATGCCAATGGAGACTTGTGGTTTGTCGTTTCCTTTTCGTGCGCCTGTGCTGCTTCACTGTTCCACGTCCATCCGCCCCCCCCGACCCCCCCCACCCCCCACCCCCCACCACACAAAAGCAAACAAACACAACAAAAAACAAAAACCTATATGACATAGCACCTGGTATGTCTCGAGTCCATGCCAGCTAACTAGTTTGTAGTGTAAAGCAAATTACAGCAACTGGTCACAGCGGCCGCAGCAGTCCCCACGCCGTCACCTGCTCTCTAGCAACTAGGGGGCGGGTGGGCAAGGGGGGTGGAAGGGGTGGGGTGGGGGCTTGGACGGGGGTCGGGGGTCGGGGGTGGAGTTGGATGGGGGGGGTGGGGGGGTGGATTGGGGGTTAGATCCTCAACGACTTGACACCATCATCCTCACTGGGTGCCTGGGGCTGAAGCGGTTGCGAGGTGAATTATTTCCACCTCTATAATTTACACAGTAAACTTGCTCTTTGTGGGACATTCACACTGATTTGGCCTGCATTTGGCGGGTATCGTGTGTGTGTGGTGTGTGTGTGTGTGTGTGTGTGTGTGTTGTTGTGTGTGTGTGTGTGTGTGTGTGTGTGTGTGTGTCTGTGCAGAGTCTGTGTGTGTGCGTGAGTGTGTGTGTGGTTGGAGTGTTGTGTGTGTGTGTGTGTTGTGTGTGTGTGTGTGTGTGTGTGTGTGTATGTGTGTGTGTGTGTGTGTGTGTGTGTGTGTGTGTATGTGTGTGTGTGTGCATGCGCGCCTCTCTGTGTGTGCGGGCGCGCGCCTCTGTGTATGTCCGCTCACGCGTGCATGTGTGTGTGCGCGCGCGCGTGTGTCAGTGTGTGTGTGTGTGCGTGCGTGCGTGCGTGCGGCGCGCGCGCGCGCGCGCGCGTGTGTGTGTGTGTGTGTGTGTGTGTGTGTGTGTGTGTGTGTGTGTGCAGGCGCGCGCGGGTGATAAAATGCACGCATCAGTAGGCCTTTGCAAGCGCTCCGGGCTCTCACCAGACAGGGTGCCATAAATAATATTATTATTTGTTTGGGGATATCATAGGAGATCAGCATACAGTTATGTTTTTGTTCCATTTCCATTCAGCTTCAGTGTACAATAACGGTCTAATCGTTCATTGACAAAAGCAATCTCTCAACCGACACAAGCCTGGAACAAACAGTTTTGAACAGTGCAAGGTTTTAAACGAACGCTTCTAATGCCGAAACAATTTGCACATTTTCCGGACAGATTCCGTTACTGGGGAACGGACAAACACTATGAAATGAAAATGTAGAGAACACTGTCAAATCAACGCTAATGAAGTAGAAGAATGTGAAGAAAATGGCTACGTTCATGGTAACGGTGACAGTGGTACAGACACATAATTATGACTACGATAAAGATGACGATGACGATGATGATGATGATGATACAGATATGTTCTTGACTCTCTATCTGTCTGTGTGTGTGTGTGTGTGTATGTATGTGTTTTTGTGTGTGTTTGTGGGGTTGTGTGGGTGTGTGCGTGCGGCGTGCGTGCGTGCGTGCGTGTGGTGGTGGTGGTGTGAGTGTGTGGGTGTGTTTGTGGTGTGTGTGTGTGTGTGTTGTGTGTTGTGTGTGTGTGTGTGTGTGTGTGTGTGTGTGTGTGTGTGTATGTGTGTGTTGTGTGTGTGTGTGGTGTGTGTGTGTGTGTGTGGTTGTTGTTGTCTGTCTGTCTGTCTGTCTGTCTGTCTGTCTGTCTGTCTGTCGGGCTCTTTTTCTCTCTCTCTCTCTCTCCTTCTCTTCTCTCTCTCTCTCTCTCTCTCTCTCTCTCTCTCTCTCTCTCTCTCCTCCATATTATTTCTTCTACAAGTGCTAAGAGTGAATATTTTCTCCGCTCTTATCTTTCAAATGTATGATGTGATTATGTGAATGAATGTTGATGTTTTCTACATAATTTATAAACCGAACTTTAAAAAAAAAAAAAAAGATACAAAAAGAACAAAAAAGAAGAAGAAGAGATATGTCCTTGATAATGTTGAGTTGTCGTTGTTGATGATAATGATGATGATGATGAGAATCAGGAGGACGACGGTGGTACTGATGAACATGTACAACTTTATCCAAACGACAACAACAGATCATCAAACTTTGAAACGAGAATGTCTGTGCTGCACGTGGACAGTCCACTTGCGTCCAGTTGTTTGTGATTCACATCGGAGATCCCGATGTCCCGGCCGCGTCCTCCGCCAAAACCCTCGTTGTTACCCTAGGTTCGAATCGTCATCATGCCAGAGAGAGAGAGAGAGAGAGAGAGAGAGAAGAGAGAGAGAGAGAGAAAAGAGACAGAGACAGACAGACAGACAGACAGAACAGACAGACAGAGAGACAGAAGTGGTTTTTGTGGGGTGTTGTTGTGTTACTGAGAGAGGGGGAGAGGGAGAGAGAGAAAAGATGTAGAGAGAGAGAGAAGAGAGAGAGAGAGAGAGAGAGAGAGGGGGAGGGTGTTGTGTGTGTGGGTGTGTGTGTTTGAGGGGGGGGGAGGAGGGGAGAGGAGAGAGAGAGAGAGGGGAGAGAGAGAGGAGAGAGAGAGAGAGAGAGAGAGAGAGAGAGACAGAGACAGAGACAGAGACAGAGAGAGAGACAGACAGACAGACAGATAGACAGACAGACAGACAGAGACAGACAGAGAGACAGACAGACAGACAGACAGACAGACAGACAGACAGAAAAAAAAAAAAGAGAAAAAAACTGTAAACACAGTAAAACTGTGAAAACTTAAAATAAATATTTCTCTTATTAATGCACTTGATTCTATTATCTAGCTTGATTGCGTTTCGGAATTTTTATTAAAGGCGAGATTATTAAATGAAAACGATAATTTTCATTTCAAACATCAGCAAAATATCAGAACTGGCTGATTCGGGGAGGGGGGAGGGGGGAGGTGGAGGGGGGGGGGGGGGGGGGGTGGGGGGGGGGGGGGGGGTGGTAAAGTGTAAAACTTTGCCGTTCGGCCTCAGTGAAATACCAGAACTGGGGCTGATTGTCGAAACAACGTCCCTTCTTCGGATCAATACGCATGACAGCTAGGTGCTCATGAAAATGAAGAGGATGATTTATGTTTTGCAGATGACGCGCACGGTAGGAGGCAGGGTGTGCGCAGCGCGTGCTTACACTCCAAACCCGGCCTTTGTTATGGCGGGATAGAAGGCACTGTTTGAAAAGCGGTTATCGACATAGTATCTGACAAACACAACACACTGTTCGTTCGGCGTTCCGTACGTCCCCTTTTCCCTTTATTTTCCCAGCCGCACGTCGTTCTGTGGTTCGATCCTTGTTTGTCCCTTCTGCACACTGCGGTGTTCAGCGAACGTTGGTCTAGATTGGAATACCGCGCGCGCGCGCGCGCGCGCACACACACACACACACACAACACACACACACACACACACACACACACACACACAGTACACACACACACACACACCACAACACACACACATACACTCACTCCCCTCACACACACACACACACACACACACACACCCCACACACAACACACACATACACAACACACACACACACACAAAACACACAACAAAAGATACACACACTCACTCACTCACTCACTCACTCACTCCACACACACACACACACACCACACACACACACACACACACACACACACACACACACACACCCCACTCACTCACTCCCTCACCAACACACACACACACCCACCACACAACACAACACACACAAAACACACACACACACACACACACACACACACACACACACACACACACACACACACACACTCACGCACGCACGCACGCACGCGCGCGAAATACGGCATGTACTGATTGTCAAGTTAAATATAAAATATAAAAATACAATGCTAGAATGGCTACACGAATTGTTACTCTCTTGTCAGTGACAAATCGTGCTGGCATTGCTGCACGTTTTGTCACTCGAGTGACAAAACATGTCCGGGTAACAAAACGTGTCAGAGTAACAAACATGTATGCGTGTGTGCGTGCGTATGTGTGCGTGCGTGTGTGTGCGTGCGGGGGAGAGGGGGGCGACAACATACATTTTATTACAAGACAGTCCAAGTGTTTGACTTCGGCAGTAGTTCAGGTTGGATGAGGTCAAGGTTGCATCTGCATGTTCATGTTCGAAAAAGCCCATCTGCGTGCCGTTTCCCTGTTATGTTTTCCCAATATTGCCTTTCAGACAGCTCCTAATGGATAATGGCCCCAATAGCTCGAGTGTGTCTTCTCGCGGTACAGACTTTCTGCCGCCTCTTTCTTCGCTACTCTAGCAATCGATGGTGTGATGCCCATGACTCGGTTCCCGCAGGTAGTGTCTCAAGCTCCTCAACACTTCATACCTTCTGATACGCAATCTATTTCCGATGCTTGGTCTCTTCATTCGCCAATCTGCGCGGTCATAAACCTGGACTCAAGCTCCTCAACACTTCATACCTTCTGATACGCAAGCTAATTCCGATGCTTGGTCTCTTCATCCGCGGTCATAAACCTGGACTCCAACGTGTCCTGGACAGTGGATCTACAGCAGCTTTGGAAGAAGATGGATGTCGAGCATTGTCACGAGCGGTTAATCTGCTCCGTCCTTTCCTGGGCTCCAACATGCCCAGTAAAATATACCTCCGCGGGAGTCGTGGAAGACGTACGCCGAGTATTGTCACGTGCCAGAGAGTCCACCGGGAAATCCTTTTCGATTCCAGCATGCCCAGTCCTGGAAGATGGACGTCGAATATTATCACGCGCAAGACAGTCCACTCGGTCATTTTCGTCGATTCTAGCATGCCCGGTCTTTGGAAGATGGACGCGGAACATTCTGACTCGCCAGATACTCTGCTCGGTCATTTCTCTGACTCCAGCATGCCCATGCAGAACAATAGCTTAGCGGGGATTTTGGAAGATGGATGTCGAACACTGCCACTTGCCAGATCATTTCGGTCATTTCCCTGACTCAGGCATGCCCATAACAGTAGCTTAGCAAGCTTCCGCGAAGATGGATGTCGAGCATTGCCACAGGCTACTCTGGGGTCCTAGCTAGCTCCTTTCTAGCAGTAAACTAAGTCAACAGTGCGACTGTCAGAAGACTGAAAGACTGAGAAGAGGAAGTATGTGGTCCCGCGACAATCGATTGCGCTTAGCCCTACTCAGTCCCCACTGATAGATCGTCTCCTGCTTAGCTCACTTCTTCGCTTCTAAACCGCTTGAGCTTTAGCGTTAAAGGAACCGGCCTTTTCAAAGCACGTTTTGTCACGCAGGCACTAGAGAGCAAAATGAAAAGCTGAAACGAGGGAGCGGTAAACAAGAAGGAAAACGCACTCACCGAGAAAGAGAGAGAGAGAGAGAGAGAGAGAGAGAGAGAGAGAGAGAGAGAGAGAGAGAGAGAGAGAGAGAGAGGACACGGAAATAAAAACATCTCAACGTTTCGATATAGATCACTTGGTCAGGAACAAATCAAATGACTGATATTAACACAGAAGATAGCCAGAAAAAAGCAGAGAGAGAGAAAGAGAGAGAGAGAGAGAGAGAGAGAGAGAGAGAGAGAGAGAGAGAGAGAGAGAGAGAGAGAGAGAGAAGAAGAAGAAGAAGAAGAAGAAGAAGAAGAAGAAGAAGAAATTAAAATATGAAGGATTTATGAAGGACTTTGTTTTAAAATGCTTCGCCGATTTTATAACAAACACCGTTTTCTTATTTTTGACAGTACTGAATAAACCGACGTGTGTGGCGCATGCTGACACCGCCAGAGGATACCAACAAAGAGGACGCTAGTATGCGGCAAGCCAGTAGACGCTGTAACGGACCTACCAAATCGTCACTCAAAACACTCGTTATTTTTTTCTTCTAAATTCGATGTTGAAACAACCAGGCACTTTAAAACTTTTTTTTTTAAATTCGGTTTTCTTCACATGTTCCATCTGATGAACAAAACGAGCTTTGAGAAGGATTACAACTGATTAAGATGCTCGGCTTGTCACCTGACTGGCGTTCGAATCTCGTTTCACTCTGCCGTTCCGATCCCGTGTTATATAGACCAAGTCTTCCAAGTGGCTTAATCCCCCCCCCCCCCCCCCACACACACACACCACCTCCAATACCCCCCTTTTCTAAAAGAAGCAAATGACTCATATCATCGCACGTATCGTAACGCAGCAATCTTTTGGTGATAGTGCAGTTTGGGTATAACATGCAGATGACCGAGCACAATATCAGGCCAAAACGCGGTTAAAAAAACAACAACAAACAAAAGTACACAACGCAACTTTAACAGAGAAATGAGGCAAAGGTTGAATAAATGTACAATGCCCTGGGTTCAAAAACGGACACCTCACCAAATCTCAGCTACGACTAACTACAGACCGTACGCGTCCATATTCAACTCTCTCTCTCTCTCTCTCTCTCTCTCTCTCTCTCTCTCTCTCTCTCTCTCTCTCTCTCTCTCTCTCTTATATCAGGCCAGGGAAACAACGTTCCTCAGGTAACACGCAAAACATCGATTTACTCTTCGTGACACGCGCTGTGACGGTTGAGAAAAAAAATGAAGAAGAAGAAATTGAATGAACTGGGACAGGGAAAACAATTATGAAACAAGAATGACTGCTAGTGTTCTAAAACAAGATTCAAACACATATAAAAGGTTCAAAATAACGCTATTTATTAGGACAAAACACAACATGCGATAATCCCCTTTATCAAGCTACAAAACGACATTTAAACAACAATTAAACGGCGAAAAGCGATGAAAACATAGATGAACAATTTTTAACCTTTTATGTGTTTGGGACAGGAAAGAACAGGGCGACAAAAATCCCGGCAGCAAGCGAAATACTAAGCACTAACAGAGGGAACCATCGATAGCTCTGGATCCTTAACGGAAGGGACCGTAATTTCTGCATCCGTACCCCCTTAACAGAAAGGACCGTAATTTCTGAATCCGTAACCCCCTTAACAGAAAGGACTGTAATTTCTGAATCCGTAGCCCCCCCTTAACAGAAAGGACCGTAATTTCTAAATCCGCATCCCGACCAGCCCCCCCCCCCCCCCCCCCCCCCCCACCGCGGAGTAATGTACAAATTCCATGTCCCCTCCCCCAACCCTCGCTCGCCCAGTTTCCTGACGTTCCGATCCACGGCAAAGTCCCTCTCCGTGGACAATGAAATAACACGGCCTTAAACAAGTCAATCCAGCTCAGAGCAACAACGTTCCCAGTGATATATAGCTCCCCGTCCCTCCCTACTCCCCCCGCCACCCCCCTCTCCACCCGCCTTTCCTGCCACCTGACAATCCGATTCTTCTGGCTGTTCTCAATCAATCGATAGAGCCTGCACACTACAGACCATTTTGTCTTCAAAAATGACGCAGCTTGGAAGTTTTACGTAATTTACATAATTATATAGAATGTTCTCAAAAAATACAAATCACTTCACACTGGGGTTTTGTTTGTTTGTTTGTTTTTTGCCTGTTTCTGGGGCTTTTCCTAATAAAACGAGACGTTGTGGCCAAGTGGATAAACCACCGGAATCGGGATCAAGATGTTGCGGAATCACATCTCGGTTCGGACTCCTCGCCTTTAGTACTTTAGTTCTATGATCTTTGCCATTTGTTGGGATTTCTTCCCTGTACTAATTTCGACCGTCCCGGTCCATTCACTTTCATTTGTTCCAAACATATTCCCTTCTGCGTTGGTTTCGGCTAAGGCAGTTTCCTGTGTGGGCCCGAAAAATAGAATAGTTCACCCTGTTAAAAGTCAAGTGATTTAAGCAGGTTCTTGTGGTGAGTGCCTACGGAATATAAGTAGGTGCTAAAGCATGTGTTCGTGTGCGGTGATAGACGGTTTTTTGTTTAACCTTTTGTTGTTGTTGTTGTTGTTGCTGTTGTTGCTGACATTGTAACAACGAACTGCACAGACTTGTGATTTAGTGACTTGTGTTTTGAACTGGTGTAAAACAATTCTGAAAGTTTGATTCGTCCTGAGGTGACCGTATGCGGATGACAGGACGTTAAAGTCCAAAAACTAATTAGCTTGGCCTTTGGTACTCTAGTTTTGAGATCTTTGCTTTTGGTGCATTAGTTATAGTGCCTT
This sequence comes from Alviniconcha marisindica, assembly GCA_018857735.1. NCBI lineage: Eukaryota > Metazoa > Mollusca > Gastropoda > Provannidae > Alviniconcha > Alviniconcha marisindica. The sequence goes on from JABMCL010002470.1 coordinate 1,611,822, forward strand.
CCCTTTTGGGACTTTAGTTCTATGGTCTTTGCCTTTGCTTTTGGTGCATTAGTTATAGTGTCTTCCCTTTTGGGAACTTCCCTTTTGGGACTTTAGTTCTATGGTCTTTGCCTTTGGTACTTTAGTTTTGAGATCTTTGCTCTTGGTGCATTAGTTATTCCCTTTTGGGACTTTAGTTCTATGGTCTTTGCCTTTGGTACTTTAGTTTTGAGATCTTTGCTCCTGGTGAATTAGTTATTCCCTTTTGGGACTTTAGTTCTATGGTCTTTGCCTTTGGTGCTTTAGTTTTGAGATCTTTGCTTTTGGTGCATTAGTTATAGTGTCTTCGCTTTTGGGACTTTAGTTCTATGTTCTTTGCCTTTGGTACTTTAGTTTTGAGATCTTTGCTTTTGGTGCATTAGTTATTCCCTTTTTGGACTTTAGTTCCATGGTCTTTGCCTTTGGTACTTTAGTTGTAAGATCCTTGACTTTGGTGCATTAGTTATAGTGTCTTCGCTTTTGGGACTTTAGTTCTATGGTCTTTGCCTTTGGTACTTTAGTTTTGAAATCTTTGCTTTTGGTGCATTAGTTATTCCCTTTTGGGACTTTAGTTCTATGGTCTTTGCCTTTCGTACTTTAGCTGTGAGATCCTTGCCTTTGGTGCATTAGGTATATTGTCTTCGCTTTCGGGACATAGTTC
>JABMCL010002470.1:1617500-1622500 GCA_018857735.1 Alviniconcha marisindica
TATACTCAACTTGGCACTCCTTGGAGTATACAGTCATTGCGATGTACTCAACCTGGCCTGCGATAATGTTATGGACTCAGCCTGGTACTTACTCCCTGGAATGTACGGTCTCTGTGTTATACACTCAACTTCGTACTCCTTGGAGTATGCACTCAGCATGACACTCCCTGGTGAACACTCAATTTGCCACTGCTTGTGGGTATGTACAACCATATCCCGATTCAAACTCTCAATATGGTACTCCTTCAGTACGCTCTCAACGTGGCACTTCCTTGGCATAAACGCAACATCTCACTCTCTATGGTGTACACAGAACACGGCACTCCCTTTGGGTATAAACGCTCGACTTTGGTACTCCATTTTCTCAACGTGGTACTCCCTCGCTGTGGTCATACAGTCAACTTGGCGCTCCCCGTGGATGTACATACATGCACACTCAACCTTGTACTCAGTGATGGTACATACACACAGCTCGACACTCCTTTTGAATATATACACTCCACTTGATACTCCCGTTGGGTATAAACACTCAACGTGGTACTCTTGTCGTGGTCATGCAGTCAGCCAGGAGCTTCCCGGGAATACAAATATACATGTACACTCAACCTGGTACTCCTTGAGGGTATGTAGTTAGTACTCAACTTGGCACTCCCTGACACTTAACTTGGTACTCCTTGATGGTACGTACACGAAGCTTGGTACTCTTTGGTGGTACGCACACTCGGCTCGGTACTCCTTGACGGTACGTACACCCAACGTAGCACTCCTTGAAGTATACAATCTCTGTAATAACGTCATACACTCAACTTCGTACTCATTGGTGGTACTTACACCCAACGTGCCACTTCTTGAAGTATACAATCCCTGCGGTAATGTTGTACACTCAACTTGGTACTCCTTGGCGGTACGCACACTACACTTAGTACTCCTTGGCGGTACGCACACTAAACATGGTACTCCTTGGCGGTACGCACACTACATTTAGTACTCCTTGGCGGTACGCACACTACACTTAGTACTCCTTGGCGGTACGCACACTAAAAGGTACTCCTTGGTGGTACGCACACACTACACTTAGTACTCCTTGGCGGTACGCACACTAAACATGGTACTCCTTGGCGGTACGCACACTACACTTAGTACTCCTTGGCGGTACGCACACTAAACATGGTGCTCCTTGGCGGTACGCACGCTACATTTAGTACTTCTTGGCGGTACGCGCACTACACTTAGTACTCCTTGGCGGTACGCACACTAAACTTGGTACTCCTTGGCGGTACGCACACTAAACGTGGCACTCCCTGGTGGTATACGCACGCTAAACACGGTACTCCTTGGCGGTACGTACATTAAACCTGGCGCTCCTTGGCGGTACGCACACTACACTTAGTTCTCCTTGGCGGTATACGCACACCAAATGTGGTACTCCTTGGCGGTACGTACGTGGTACTCCCTAGACAGACAGATACACTCCCGAACTGTGTGACCGGCGGTGTGCTTCCCTGGAGGTGGGCGACTCGGAGGGCTTGTTCCTCCTCAGGTGGTAACGACCTTGGTTTGGCCCGCCTGCAGGTAACTGGCGGGGCGGGAGAAGTCTATTAGGAACACCTGTCCGGCCCTGAGGGATGCAGGCACCTGAGCAATTAGCCCAACTGTGGGGAGAGAGGATGGTAAGGGAGGCAGATCTGAAACACAGGCACCTGTCGTCGCCTGATTTAATTTCCCCCCTTCATATTTCTATTGAGTTAGTTTTCGTTTGTTTGTGTGTGTTTGTTTTGATTTTTGTTCGCCTTTGCTCCGGATAACGTATAACTTTTATTTGTGTGTTTATTGGTGGTGGCGTGGAGGAGGGTTGGGGGTGTGGGTAGGGTTGTGCTGTGGGTAGGGGTGGGGGTGTAATGAAGATTCTGTTGAATCAGCCCATGCCCAGCGTTGAAAATGTAACCTTTGACAAATTCGACTGATGTAAAGTTACTGTGATTCGGAAGTGTAGGAGGGGGAGGGGCGGAGGGGGAGGGGGTGGGGGGCGGGGGGGAGGAACGGTACGGTGAGTGCACATGTAGTAGCAGACACAGCAGGACAGGGCAAAGGGGTAAACAAAACCGGGGTCATTTCGGTGCACTGATTACAGCGGCCATCCATGCAGGCTCCGTGCTTGTCTGTTCAAGGTCCACGGCATAAGCACGGCGACAGCACTCCTGTTAAATCCATGCTGATCATCTCCAAGTACACCTGGTCTGCATTATGAAATCTGGTTTTATTCACAATTTTATGAGGCATGACACGGCGTATTTAAGTCCCACAGAGATGTGGGTTTGACAGACTGTTTAAACCCATTAAAGGCATTGGCCAATTACAACTTCACAGTGAGTATTAACGGGCAATTTTATAAAAGAAAAAAGAAAGAAAAAAACTGATTTTTTTCTTCTCCAATTGGGAACAGGTTCGATGGCACAGATTTGCTCACCACCAATAAGCCTATTAAGTATGGAACATTGTGAGCGGCAGCATCATTACATGAGAGGAGGGGGGGAGAGAGAGAGAGAGAGAGAGAGAGAGAGAGAGAGAGAGAGAGAGAGAGAGAGAGAGAGAGAGAGAGAGAGAGAAGAAGACAGACAGACAGACAGACAGACAGACAGACAGACAGACAGACAGAACAGACAGACAGAGACAGAGACAGAGAGAGAGAGAGAGAGAGAGAGAGAGAGAGAGAGAGAGAGCGAGAGAGACAGAGAGACAGAGAGGCTGAGACAGAGACAGTGAGAGACAGAGAGACAGAGACAGAAACAGACAGACAGACAGGCAGACAGAGACAGAGACAGACAGAGACAGAGACAGACAGACAGAGTCAGAGAGAGACAGAGAGAGGGGGCAGGGGGGATACAGAAAGATCCACATCAGAACTGGCGATAAACATGCTAGCACTCAAAGAAGCACGTACTATGATTTTGGTTGAGAGCATAGTGTACCGGCTGTTATGACCAGAAGGTTTGACGGGACGTAAAACACCAAATTACTTACTATGACCAGAACAAACGTGAAAACATTTAGCAGACGAGAGAATCAGCTGAGGGAAAGACTTCCCAACACAAAAACTGCAACAACAACAACAACAAAAGTTTAGTAACTGTTCGAGCAAGGAAACAAAAATATGTGATTGAATTAAAAACCAACGCTGACAGTTTGTAATTGATTCCTCACTAGACTGGGAGCCAGTGCATGTCAAGGAATAGTCGGGACGTGACTGACGCAGCCGAATTGTAAAACCTTAAAAAGGCGACGGCATAGTGACATGCACCAGAGACGACGGCTCCGACTTGTCAGTTTCCAGATATTTTTCGGTCTAGCGTCGACAGGCCGCAGACCCCCGTGAGACAACGTGGGTAGAAAGAAACCGCCTTCCAGCTCACTCAAGTAAATCCCCGTGGGGCTGGGATGGGGGAGAGAGGAGAGGGAGTTCCATGGAGGGGGTGGGGTGGAGGTCGGGTGGTCGGCTAATCCCATTACGTCTTTTCCCATGTTGTGTCTTATAAAAACTAAAAACATGTTTTGCTTCACTCCCAAATTGCTATTATGCGCTCGTACACACACGTACACGTACACACACGTACACACACACACACACCGCGCGCGCGCGCGCGCGCACGCACACACAGAGACTCTGCACACACACACACACACACACACACACACACACACACACACACACACACACACACACACACACACTGGTGCTGAGGCGAGTTGACACTGGTGACTCATAAGACGATTTAACACTATGGGTTAAAACACAGCTGCATAAATGATGTCCTTTTGGTGGCGTTTATGTACTTTGCATTTCTTCGCATGCGAGTTGAGAGTTACTGTACGCGATTAGGGTTTTTGTTCTGTTCATGTGACGTCTTTCGAGCTCTCTCGCGCTCTAACAGACGATTTCCGGAAATAACAGGCAAAGATAATTTGACAGTGTTTTCTTACTCCGGGAGGGTGAAGTCCCCTGAATGGAGGCGGCAGCTGAGAGGAGCCGATCTGCGACAGTTTCAGATCTTCAGGCATGGACCTATTATAGTTTATACTAGACTACCAGCTGGGGGAACCTACTATCCGATTTGCATGTTCCCCACAAACAGTGAGCGCTTGGTCGGCATTTCTGATGCCTTTTCTGCCTTTTGTTTACGGGTATCCGTCATCTTCCCCACGAGCTCACTGTACCCCCAACAAAAGCGTGCCTACTCTGCGCTACACCCGCAAGCATATATACAGGCCATGCCTGTAGGCATTTACCGAGTGCAGTCCCCTGGATTTCCGAAGATCGTCTATTAGCTGTCATTATTTGTTGATTATCAGTTACGTTGGTTTGTTAGCAGCTACTTCAAAGCTAAGGCGAAACGGGACAAGATGAATCGGTCCGTATAGCCTTAGTAAGCTAATGAGGTATATGTATCATGCATCGATCTGCACCGGATTGTTGCAGGGATCTCAGTGCAATACAGACCAGGGCCCGTAAGTATATAAGAAGCAGATAGCCCCCCTTGATCAGTGAGCCGGTGTGGCCTAGCGGTAAGGCGTTATGCTGGTAAGCGGAAGGACCTCGGTTCGATACCGCTTCGGCTCTCCTTTCTCTTCAAAAAGGTTGTGGTTTGCGGACACTGTCCTGTGACTTTGTCCATCACTTCCTACTGAAACATTAAAATGGCTCTCATCGCTGCCCAGCTTAATGCAGAAGTCATTCTGGTGGTGACAGTGTAGCGATAGGTATATAATCTCTCCTCCCACCTCCATACCCCCTCCCCCCCCCCTTCTCCCCGTCCCTAACAAGCCGTACGGTTTCTGTGGACGTTAAGCACCATGTTTACTTACTTACTTACTCCTTGATCGCGTTTATCTTCTGAGCGGTGACGACACTGAACAAATCAGCATGTGGGGAGCGCAAATAAAAAACGCCTAAACGCGTTTAAAATTATATATTATTTTTCTACGTTTAAGCAGCCGTATAAAAA
>JABMCL010002470.1:1642500-1645000 GCA_018857735.1 Alviniconcha marisindica
GACAACGTGATGACGACATCTCAGTGACAACACCGCAGTTACGACAACGCGATGACGACTGACACCGCAGTGACGACCACGCAGCGACGACACCGCAATGACAACGTGACATCGCAGTCACGACTTCGGCTTAGACTTCCACGACCACGACAGAGCTTGCCACCCATCGTCAACGCAGTCACGACTCCAACTTAAACTAGTACCTCGGCGACCAAAACAATTAGCCCATTGCACTGTGAACCACATAACAAGTTAAGTTAGTAGAATCATACGCTTTAAAAATGGACATTATCACCATCAAAGCAAAACGTGATTCTCGGTCTTGTTTCCATTTATTGTTGGCGGGGTTTTGGGGGGTGGGGGTTGGGGGTGGGGGGTGGAGGGATAGGTGGGCGGTTAACGGCAGAAATGATCATAGGGATACTCACCCCCTGAAGCGTAAGAGTAAGAGGTGGAGGACTGGAGCGGACGGCGAGAGAGAGAGCGTCGAAACTGAAAGCTCCTCTTCTGCTGAAGCCGTCTGAGTGCTTGGCCCACTGGAAGACAAAAAACGCAGTCCCATGGACGGCCGAACTGACAGCTACACTTTGAACACTTCAGGCCTCCTTCTGCAGCTTTTTCAAAAACTTTTTATTTTTTATTTTTAGCTTATTCCCATCTCCAGAATGAACGCCGAGAACGCACTGACTGACACTCTCACTCATTCACACACACACACACACACACACACACACACACACACACACACACACACACACACACACACACACACATTCTCTCTCTCTCTCTCTCTCTCTCTCTCTCTCTCTCTCTCACACACACACACACACACACACATACACACACATTGACACTGGAAAAGATTTAGTCCAGCTAACACAGGCCACTCGGTGACTGGGATCCGCCGAGACAATGCACAAGGCAGCCGTCATTAACACTTGACTGAGCGACTACCACAAATCTCTTACAAGCGATTGCCGAATCCGGGTAAACAACTACTCGCTAACACAAAAACAAACGCACTGGCTCAAATCAACTCCGCCGTCGCAGAGCAGATAAAAACAGAAAGCTTCAAAAGAAAAGGGATGGAGGGAGGAGGGAAAAGTTGGCACACTCACTTTCTAGCAGTCGAAATTCCTACATGTTTACCCTCCTTCCGAGGTATCGCAAAGCAACAACTTTCACAGCGGTGCAAGCTTCGCCATGACGACGACAAGGTGCAAGAAAAACTGAGGGTGAAAGTTCACCAAGGGCGTAGGGGCATCCTCCTTCACTCTTCCGCCTTCACCTTCACCTCTCAGTACCTCCTTCCTTCCTTCCTTCCGTGCCAGTAACTTACTACCCTCGTCAGTGATGCCAAGACACGTGCGTGTTCCTGTTACTCCTGCGTTCACACACGCCCCCTCACACACACACACACACCGAGACTCCACAAGAGCGGTAAGATCACTTCGTCATCTCACGGGTGATGCAGGAAACGAGCGGACACACATAATATGTACTCCAGCGTGTTGTGTGGATGGAGGGTAGGGTGTCTGTAGCATCAGCAGTCGCCTGCATCCAGCGTCTAGGCGCAAGGCAGGCGAGGGCCGGAGCGTGTGAACGAGACCAGGTACCAACCACACTCGCTTCCCGATCGAACCAGCCGCCGCTGCCGCGAACGCCAGCCCATGCAGTCACTCAACGTCTCTGTCTCTGTCGCCGCTTCGCAGCGTGGAGATGACGAGGAGGCTTCCCGCTACAACGTGGACCCCAAAAAGACACTCTCGATCTTCGGCCACGACTGACTGAAAGGGACACACGATCTCGATCCTCGGCCACGTTGAAAGAACTGAGAGACCTCAGCTAGCTTGTTCTAGTCGCTCTCAGCTGGAACTTCCCCGTCGCTGCGGGACTGACCCTGCGAGGGCAGTAAGTATAGACTTAACTTGTCCTGGCCGACACTGGACTTGGAGCTGCACGGCGACTCGTGACTGAGTCTGCTGCCGCTCATGCTCACTTCAACTTCGGTCACCGGCGGCGGAACTGCCCGCGACGCGACATGGCGTAACTTGACGCAGCGTTACGTGGGAAAAGACTCGGAGATACTGACGTCATTAGAAGTGAGGGATTCGACTCACTAACGTGTCACAGAGGAGTATATGTCGTCAGCGCTGAGACAGAGTCTGTCGTCTCGTCATTTCTCCGTGGCTTTTTTTGTTTGTTTTGTTTTTTGAGGAGGGGTCTTTTTTGTTTTGTTTTGTTTCTTGGAGGAGGTGTCTTTTTTCTTTTTTATCTTGTCTTTTTTCTTGTTCTTCAGTTTTCTCCTTCTCTCACTCCCCTTTCTTTTACCACCAGATTTCAGTCGTCGCGAGGAACAGGGCGAGCAAAGACTACATAAAAAGGTGGTGTCACATCCAGCGAGTCTTCACTGAATGACATCGCTCCAAGGCTCGCACGTGTACGTCTGGCGTCATTTCCGCCGACACTGACGCTGCATCAAATTCTCGGATCGGTATCA
>JABMCL010002470.1:1655000-1657500 GCA_018857735.1 Alviniconcha marisindica
TAGAGAGACTCTGTAGAAGCATGTTTTCCTCCTTGAAGGACATATTTTGGCCGTCTAATCACGGTCTGTCAGTCAAATATCGGCAACACATTCACATCCATCTCGTAATAATTAATCAGTAGGCTTGGTAAAGAGTCTCTGTAGAAGCATGTTTTCCTCCTCGAAGGACATATTAATTTCTCACGTTGAATTTCCCATTTCAGATTAATATCCAATTCGTAATAAATAATCAGTAAGCTGGATAAAGAGACTCTGTAGAAGCATGTTTTCCTCCTTGAAGGACATGTTCAATTTCCCACTTTAGATTCATATCCAATTCGTAAAAAATGAATCAGCAGAATGGGTATCTGAGCTTGCAGAAGCTGGTTCCTCATTGAAAAACACACACATTTCCCATGTCAAATTCCTCCAAGGGTCAGAACACTGCTCCAAATCAGTATACAAGCCAGACAAAACAAAACGAGACAAAACGAATCGACAGTACCACCATCAATTAACCTAGCGGGCAGAAGACAGACGTACAAACAACAAGGCCCGATGCACTGTACGGTGTAAAAGAGGGTGTACTTAAAGCCAAATATGAAACTAATCAAGAAAGATCAACACAGGGAACTGCTCCCAGCGGGTCCAGCATAGGCATCGCTGCAACCCGCTATGTTTACTTTGCAGAACATGCATACGACTGAGCTGTGTTCACGCAATGAGATTTCACATTGCTTCTTAAGCTTCCCGTTCTCTGCCATTAGCGAACCTGACCGGGAGACACATGATGCATGATATTTAGCGGCCAGTGTAAAGAAAAGATCACAATTATCAGGGCGAAACAAAGATCTTCAAATCACAGGCTAACGCCTCATTCACTCTTTTTCTATTTTTTTCTTTCTTTCTGTATTTCTCCTTCTTCTTCTTCTTCTTGCATATGGTGTCGGTCCAGTTTCAACATTTTGAAGACTGACACCTTACGTGCACGCTGGGTTTATTTTGTTGTTTCCATAAGCCATCGAAAATCTGACGTGAATCTTACAGGATCTTTAACGTACGAATGTGATTTTTTTTTAATGCATGAGTATTCACAGGAGGGACCTCGGTTTATAGTCTCACCGTCAACATCTATCTGTACCATCAACACCTTCATCATCATCATCATCATCATCATCATCATCATCATCATCATCATCATCGTCACTGCTCCGTCCCGAAGACATTGCCCAAACACCACTTCCGGGCTGGTATGCGATTGCACCGATATCACCTTGTTTGCCATTACACCGATATCACGTTGTTTGCCACTGCATCAATAACACGTTGATTGCCACTACACCTATATCATGTTGTTTGCCACTTCACCGATATCACGTTGTTTGCCACTACACCGATCCGATATCACGTTGTTTGCCACTACACCGATCCGATATCACGTTGTTTGCCACTGCATCAATAACACGTTGATTGCCACTACACCTATATCATGTTGTTTGCCAGTACACCGATATCACGTTCTTTGCCACGACACCGATATCACGATGTTTTCCACTGCATCGCTGTCACGTTGATTGCCAACACACCAATATCGCGTCGTTTGCCACTACATCGATATCACTTTGTTTTCTACTACATCGAGATCACTTTGATTGCAGATACATCGCTATCACCTTGTTTGCCAGTATACCGATGTCGCTTTATTTGCCAGTACACCAATATCACATCGTTTGCCAGTACGCCGATATGACACTGTTTGCCAGTTTGTTTACAAGTATACCTATATATCACGTTCGTAGGTACAGCAGAAAACACTCCTAATCCTCGTCACGATCATCGCCACTGTACACGACAACCAGCCTGTGCTAGCTAGCTAGCTAGCCTAGCTGTCACCTGCTCCAATCCCGCCACCGTCACGGCGAGGCGTCCCAACGCGGTTAACAGGGCGTTCAAATCCAAGAACTAAGTCACGGTGTTTGACCATGGACCTATATCTAGGTCACATTATAATTATGCGCCACACTCCGAGCATCGCTTTCCGGCACCTTCCTCCAAACTCTGCCAGATTTGGTTACGCCACTGAAGGGGCACTCTTTATATCCACGCAGCTGTCCAGCGCCCTCCGAAAGGCTGGGGTACTAATAAGACTGCGGAAGTAACCTAGCGTCCAAGCACGCACATAAACATGAGGCGCATCCACCCCGGGTGAAAAAAAGAAGTTCCGTCTCGATTCAAACGATTTTGGTTTTATTTGAGCTGGCGTAAGCAACATGGTCAGTTATAAAACAAATGTCTGATATAATTTGAACTGTTTGTAACAATCTTACTACTGTTTGAGCACCAACAAAAAATTGCTCCTTAACTGTGAGTTTTCTGGACCCTTTGCGGTAACTAAATACGGCAGTGATTGAAGGAAAGATGTCGTAAACCAGTGTTTGGAGTTTGGTCCATGGTTTGACCGGTGGATAGATTCGCAACAGCAGACAGAACGACCATCCTCCTCCGCCCCATCATCATCATC
>JABMCL010002470.1:1662500-1675000 GCA_018857735.1 Alviniconcha marisindica
AAGGCTGCAGGCCATTAGCGGTGCCTGGAAGTCTAGAAACGGAGGCGGGTTTTGTATAAATATTTTTATATTTTATATTCTGTCTAATGTTTTGCTTTACTCTCCATAATGTTTTGCTTTGTTTTTGTGGGGTGTTGTGTGTGTGTGTGTGTGTGTGTGTGTGTGTGTGTGTGTGTGTGTGTGTGTGTGTGTGTGTGTGTGTGTGTGTGTGTGTGTGTGCTGGCTGTCTACTGTTTTATTTCATTTTGTCTAATGTTTTCCTGAGATGGCCCTGTGCGGTTGACGGGATGTTAAAAATAAATAAATCAAAACCTAACTAAATAACCCACTTCTTTGCTTCGAATTTGTGCTCCTCAACGCGCATCCATGATGGTTTGCTCTTTGCCGATGAAGACAACAGAAGAAAGTTCGCTTGTCACTAATGTACGCGGATGTCACGCACGCTGGGCGCGTTCATGTGGTCACATGCTTCAGAATGGCACGCTCATGGATGCAATTCTGCGACATTCAAACCTCGAGGTTTAACAAACTAGACCAAAAATCGAAAGATGAATGCAGTCCTTTGTGTGTGTGTGTGTGTGTGTGTGTGTGTGTGTGGTGTGTGTGTGTGTGTGCGTGTGTGCGTGCGTGTGTGTGTGTGTGCGTGCGTGCGTGCGTGCGTGCGTGCGTGCGTGCGTGCGCGCGCGCGTGCGTGCGTGCGTGCGTGCATGTGTGTGTGTGTGTTGTTTTACGATACACTACAATACAGCTTTATAGTCTATGTGCAGAGAAATTTGCCTTTACTCCATTTCTATCGATAGGACCTCTGATAGTCCTTCACCTGGTGTCCCCTTTAACATTTGTTCCTACGATACTCCCACCGCGCGGTGGGTGGGAGGGGGTGGAGGGGGCGGGAGTATAGTTCGCGGGCCACTGATCCAAATATTATTTAGATCAGTAGGCGGAGGCCAAGCGATTGGTTTATGTTTCAGCGTTGTACGCCGAGTTCACATCGTTCGCACTGAAGCTTACGACGCGTCCCTAGAGAAGTGGTTATCTGCTTTCTCATCGACAGGCTGCCGTCGTCTGGCTGCCATGTTCTCCAGATTAGCCCGGCTATATTCACTAGCACAGTTCTCTGGGGTGATATGTACTTTCAGGAAGTAGATATTCGCACTTTTTCCCCTTTCACGTTTCAAAGAAACAGTTCCCATTCTAATATGAAGTGATCTTGAACGTTTCAAGGAAGCAATTCCCATTCTAATATGAAGTGATGTTGCGATCTTGATGCGGGTTTTGCCTGTCCAGCTACCGATTTTGACTAGCTTTTCTGCTGATTCGCCATTTTATGGAACACCTTAAATGTAATATATTGACGTAGAGAGTGAGAACCAATTCCCATTATAATATGAAGTGATCTTGATGGTTTTGCCTGCGATCTTGATGCGGGTTTTGCCTGCGATCTTGATGCGGGTTTTGCTTGCGATCTTGATGCGGGTTTTGCCTGTTCAGTTACCGATTTTGACTAGCTCTTAGTGCTGAATCGCCATTTTATGGATCACCTTAAATGCAGCATGCTCACGTACACAGTAAGTACAGCCGTGATACATATCTGAAAACGCTGCAACTTGTGCAAGAAAAGAGACCTAAAAAATAAAATAAAAATAATAATAATAATAATTCATACCCCCGTCTATGTGGTGCAACCATCAGCTAAGCTTCGAAACTCCAAAATCTTGTTAGATGGCCTCTTCCTTGGTCAAACTGCCAAATTCAGGTTCGAAACTTCACAATCCCATTACGTTTTTAGGTTGTCTCTTTCGCGTTGTAATGCCTGCGCAGTTACTGCTGATTTCCACCTGATTTTTGTAAATTTTTAAACAGCACAATGTCGATTTCCCCCGCCCTCGACTACAGAATGGTGTCACAGTGGTTCACCTGCCGAGAAACATCTACAACTGTGTGTATATAGTGACAGAAAGAGAAAACGTCCAGCCTTAGGGTAGCCTACTAGTTTTAACAGTTTGCTCCGAACGTCGAAAGGAGAGAGAGAGAGAGAGAGAGAGAGAGAGAGAGAGAGAGAGAGAGAGAGAGAGAGAGAGAGAGAGAGAGAGAGAGAGCGTTCTTCTTTACCTTTTATGTGTTTGGATCACATATAGCATATAATTATGTGATCCAAACACATAAAAGGTTAAGAAGAACGCTTATGTTATGTGTTTGGATCTTGTTTTTAGAACGCTAGCAGTCATTCTTGTTTTTTATGCTATATATGATTCAGATTATATGTTATTATTGTCAACGTATTTGCATCTGAAGCAATGCCGTTTACATTCTTGCTGTGACTGTGGTAGGTGTTGTTGTTGGTTGTGGTGGTGCCAATGCACACAGTTCGATGTGTAATACTTTGACTCCCAAACCTTATAAGAAAGCTACACTCTGTCTGTCTGTCTCTGTCTCTCTGTCTCTCTGTCTCTCTCTCTCTCTTTATCTCTCAAGGATCCTATCTGTCTGTCTGTCTGTCTGTCTGTCTGTCTGTCTGTCTGTCTGTCTGTCTGTCTCTCTCTCTCTCTCTCTCTCTCTCTCTCTCTCTCTCTCTCTCTCTCTCTCTCTCTCAAGGACCCTGTGTGTCTGTGTGTCTATATCTGTCTGTCAGTTTCTGTGTCCGTAAGCCTATTTAAAGTTTTCGACTCTAGAGAATTAAATGCTGCGTGTCTGCTATGATTATTTTTGAAACATTAAAAAAAAATGCTGAGACTACATACATACATACATACAAGCATTTTTGTTGGAAGTTCATACCCTATTTTGTGATCTATACTGTGTGTGCATGTGCGTGCGTGCGTGTGCGTGCGTGTGTGCATGCGTGCCTGCGTGTGTAAGTGTGCGTGTGTGTGAGTATGTGTGTGCCTGTGTGTGTGTGTGCGTGCGTGCGTGCGTGCGTACGTGCGTGCGTGCGTGCGCGCGCGCGTGCGCGCGTGTGTGTGTGTGTGTGTGTGTGGTTGTGTGAGTGTGTCTGTGGCTGTGATAAGGAGCTGGGCACCAGCATGAATGATATATATAATTTTTGCGACGACGACAATGATGACGTTGTTGATGATAGTGATGGCAGTAACGACAATGATGACGAAAACCACACTGGGAATGCATGGTAACCTGGTGACTACGGTAATGATGTACCGAGAGAGACGATGCAGACAGAATTAAAATCAAGCACCGCCACAGAAAATGAATTAACCAAGACACTCTTCCCCCCGGAGGAGTCGAAAGTTGAAAGATTGGATTCCGTCCACCTCATGGCAGTCAGCGAAGTCGTTCAATGATGCATCAACTACTAGATCGCGTGCGGCTGCCTGCAATTATTGGATTTTGTTTAGCTGTCTTTTTGCCATTGTTGCTGTTGTTGTTGTTGTTGTTTGTTTCGTGTCTTTTCTCTCCTCCGTTAGCTTAGTTGCGTTTAACTGACAAACTTTGAAGCGAAGGGAATCGGACCTGGAGACAATGGGCTGTGTTTGTGAAAGGTCGTTTTCGTGACACGTCACAAGAGGGTTCAGCTATGGGGTGCCGCGGACGCGGAAATTAAGGTCCATCTGGGCTGTCGTCCTGTGGCGACCTTGTGCGGTTTAGCAGGACGCTAAACTCCAGCTAATCCTCCTCCTTCAACTCCATAACCATCTGCAAAAGGTTTTCTCCTTCAAAGATGAGAAGTAGTAGATTCCTTCAGTGTAGTGCGGGATACACTTTTGCGTGCTCTGCCGGCTGTCAGAAGTTCTGTTTTTTCTAATTTTGGCCTTCCCATTTCACCCAGCTCTAATGTTTTGGTCGAAACCTCTTCCATCATAAATAAATCAGTTCATCATAGTGCTCTTCCCGTTGTTTTTCTTCAGTGTTTTGTCCAAAATGTCTTCCATCATAAATAAATTTATCCTAAGGTAATGTTTAAAAAAAATTGTGCTCTCTTCATTTTTCGGCTGGTGCTTGAACCAGAATTAGGCGTTGCCAACTCAATTCATGAAGATCAAGAAGATCAAGATGATAAAGTGATGCGTGCGATAAAAAATTGAATCAGTCTGAGACTTGTTTCTGGGCAAGGCAAAGCCCATTTCATCAACTCACAAATAACTGACTGATTCACTCTTTTCATCGCATACATACACTGAATTGGATATAATATTCTTTAATATGTCAGCCCGACATCCGAGGACATTAAACCCCACATCATCATCACATTTTCCCCCCTCTTCACTGGCCGTTTAATATCAAGACTCAACGTCTGTTGTTAAAGAATTGTTCATACCCATTCCTGAACACACCAAACAACACATACATTGCATTTATCCTTCCCCCTTTCTTTATAATTACAGATTATTTACTCTCTTTTTTTAGACGGTTACACTGTTGTTTCAATTTGGTTTGTTCAGTCGAAGCGGAAAGTATTCATCATGTAGGGGAGCGGGGTGGGGAGTGAGGGAAGCAGGTTGGAAGCATGAATGAAGAGTTACAAGTCTGAGGTCGCTATAACATAACCTTTATTTACACCAACCAGAAACGGTGTAGGCTCTCCCCTGAATCAGACGCATTGGTGCCCAGGTAACAGCTCACACTAAAAGACGACCTGCTTCTGCAGGGACACTGTGGAAAAGAGGACGCGGCGGTAGGTAGGTAGGTAGTGTTGCTTAATGTCCTCGGATGTCGGTTGACATATTAGGGACAAGCTGAGACCAATGCCGAAGCATGGTTCAATATAGCTTTACGTCCACGGAAACCAGAAGGTTCGTTAGGACGGACAGCCCAGGACGGCCACCTCGACTCTCACGCAGCTCCTGAACTATGGACGCGGCGGGCCCAGTGCGCAAGTTTTAACACTTCAGGTAATTAGGGCCATAAAACTCCCACCCAATCGAAAAAGAGAAAGGACGACAGGAAAGAAAAGGTTAAAAGGTCATGGCCCGGAACACGAACAATGCACTCGGTTATAATCACACCACTGAACAAATACAGACCTACAAGCATACAGTTTGCTAATGCATGCTGGCTGAATCCACTGATCTTTCCACCTGCCAGCTTGATCAGGTCTGCCACACTCGGCAGCCGAGATCACGTGAAGATGTTAAAAATGGATTTTCCCCGTATGGTTGTTATTCATTATTCAGATACGCTCGTCTTCCTCGCACTGGGGTAAAATCGATAAATTTGGAACTTTACGGAGAGGGAACATATTCTCTAGACTGCGCTTCTGGCAGATCCTAGTGAGAGTTCTTTATTTTATTGTAATGCCCTTAGCTGCACTTCAGGGATTATGCGAAAATAATGAGTTCTCCCGAGGATTCGTCCAAACACCGTTTACAAGGGCTCAGCACGATGTTTAACATACAGTACTAGCTACTGGAACAGTCAAGTGACTGACTGATTGACTGATTGGCTGATTGATTTATTGATGAATGTGTGTGTGTGTGTGTGTGTGTGTGTGTGTGTGTGTGTGTGTGTGTGTGTGTGTGTGTGTGTGTAGATAGATAGAGAGATAGAGAGATAGATAGAGAGATAGATGTGTGTGTGTGTGTGTTTGGGGGGGGGGGGGTCTGT
Source organism: Alviniconcha marisindica (assembly GCA_018857735.1). Lineage (NCBI taxonomy): Eukaryota > Metazoa > Mollusca > Gastropoda > Provannidae > Alviniconcha > Alviniconcha marisindica. The sequence continues at coordinate 1,668,060 of JABMCL010002470.1, forward strand.
GTGTTATAAAATCTGTGGGCCTTTCTGAGCGCCCCGGGCTCTTACAAGATGGGGAGCGGGGATAGCCCAGTGGTTAGATCGCCGGACTCGTGATCGAGAGGCCGCGGGTTCGATTCCAGGCAGAAGCGGCGGGAGAATTTTCATTTCCAGGGTCGTTTCTGTGCTGACTTTATTCGGTATTCCTTCCACCCCTGTGTTACCGCAGTAGCACGTAAAAGACCCACGTAATTCTTCCCAAAGTTCAGATGGCAGGTTACAGCTAAACACACATGCATGAGCCCTACGTAAGTGGCTTGAATGAAATGACACTGTAAACTGGTGCATGGTTGTATGGTGTACGCAGAACGTGCGCCGAGACGGCAGCTGATATCTCTTCAGTGTCATCAGAGACCACGTGTCATCGTTTATTCTGAAGGCTTTGCTCGAAATCAACCCGTTTTTCTCTCCGTTGCTATCAGTTAGCTGAGACATGGCAACCAGTCTTCCCGGAGAATACCTGATTGTAACGTTCTGATAGGCTGAAGTGCTCTGGTGATTGGGACTGTATAGGGCAGATGGCTGAGGAGAAACCAGATCGCAGGAAGTTTAGCCGAAGTGAGAGCCAGAATGATGTCATCAGCGATGCGGCAACTTAGACTGCAACTCCAGCAAGCCTTCCCCTGGGAGTCTGCATCAACCGCCCGTAAATGGTGCCGATCGCAACCGTCCCCCGAGGTCTCTGTACTATAACCACACCAAAATGCTGCCAACTGTTACTTTTTCCGCCATGGCAGACTGTGCAACCCGCACCAAGATGCTGCCGATCGCAGGCCCTCCCGTGTCGGGATCAACTAGTCTTAAATGCTTGTCCCAAACCTTCCTTCGGGAATTAACAAACGAATGGAGCTGATTTATTTAGCGCTCGAAAGACGTCACAGGAATACAATGACAAAGACCCGAGTCGCGTACGATATCTCTGACCTGGCATACGGGTCTTGAGTCTTGTCTCAAAAGCACCTAACTGTCGTTGATCGCAGTCCTTATCGTAGGAGTTTGTACGCACCACACCAAAATGTCGGTCGCGACCCTTCCTTGAAACTTAAGTACCAGCCACACCAAAAGGTCGATCGCTGCCATTCCCATGATAGTTGATAGACCGAAATCTGAATTCTTTCTGTCAGAGTCAAGATGAACCAACCACACAGAAATGTCTGTCGTCACCTTCCAGGGAAACTCCATCTGTACCTCCACTGAACCAAACTTTTGTTGCAACCCTTCCAACGAAAGTGTTTACCAACCACATAGAAATATTTTTCGCTACCTTCTAGTGACAGTCCATCTGTATAATTATCCACTGGACCAAATTTCGATTGCAACCTTTCTGTGTGGAAATATACCAACCACGCAGACCGGTCGATCGTAGCCATTCCCACGGAAGTCTCTACCAACTACTTTCTCACCAAAGCCTGTACCAGTTACACAGAAATGTCGACCGTAACCCTTCCTACTACTCTGTACCAAAAAAACATAACATGAATGTCAATCGTAGCCCTTCCACAAGAACGTCCGTACCAACAACTCAGAAATGTCGATCGTCACCCTTCCCCAGAAGAGTCGGTACCCTTCCAAAAAAAGCCTATATCAACCACACGGAACTGTGGATCGTAACCCGTCCCAGGAGAGGCTTTTCTGAACCAACCACACCAAAACTCCGAAACTGTCAACCGTGTGTTCTCTCTCTTCCCTCTGTCTTTTCTCTCTCTCTGTTTCTCTTTTTTGTCTCTGTCTCTGTCTGGCTGTTGCTCTCTCTCTCTCTCTCTCTCTCTTTCGCTCTCTCTCTCGCTCTCTCTGTCTGTCTGTCTCTGTCTCTCTGTCTGTCTCTGTCTCTGTCTCTCTCTCTCTCTCTCTCTCTCTCTCTCTCTCTCATTCTCTCTCTCTCTCTCAGGGCTGGATGTAAAAAAGTATTGTACTTATTCCATTACCCTCGTTAATAAAAAAAAAAAATCGTTTGTTCTCTCTCTGTCTGTCTCTATCTCTGTCTCTCTGTCTCTGTCTCTCTCTCTCACACACACACACACACACACACACACACACACACACACACACACACACACACACACACACACACACGCTCTCTTTCTCTCTTCTGTCTGTCTGTTTGCTCTCTCTCTCTCTCTCTGTTTCTGTCTCCTCCTCCCTCCCCACATCTCTCTCTCTCTCTCTCTCTCTCTCTCTCTCTCTCTCTCTCTCTCTCTCTCCATTTCTCCATCCCTAGTTCTCTCCCGTCCCTTCCTCTCTCCCTCTCTCTTTCGCCGTCTTCTCTTTTTGTCCCTCTCGCTCTCTCCCCTCCTCTCTATCCCTCCTTGTCATTCCAAGAACGCCGCTAACTCATTCATCGTTGCTGTCGAAGTAACGATCGAAACGTCTAGTTCTTGAACAGCTCAGTTTTGGGGGCCTGGATGCCAAGCTTTTCAAGTCGTATTCCCGGGCGAGGAAAAGGAACTTCAAGCTGATGAGACACTTCTCGTACAGCCTGCAGTTTAGTCCTATATGTCCTGCTTCGGAAACCGATAATAACTAAACAGCGAATTAATTACTGCGCTTATAAAACAAGAGGTATGTGTATTTGTGTGGAGAGGGGGAGTGAGGGAGGGAGGGCAGAGAGAGAGAGAGAGGAGAGAGAGAGAGAGAGAGAGAGAGAGAGAGACAGACAGACAGACAGACAGACAGACAGACAGACAGACAGACAGACAGACAGACAGACAGACAGATAGAGACAGAGAGACAGAGAGAAACAGAGACAGACAGAGACAGACAGACAGGCAATCAGACAGAGACAGAGAACGCGTTTTGAACATGCACGCACAAAACATCGCGACCGAATTGTACTCGAATCAGGTATTTCTTTATTCAGTGTCATGAGATAGGAAAATTGTAAATTGAAAAGGAAAACTAAAAACTCTGAATCAAAGATGATTGCTAGCGTCTGTCCGTGTAACGCTTTAAAATGGGGGTCTACCCCTGAAATGTACAGTTTTGTACTACAAAGAGAGAGAGAGAGAGAGAGAGAGAGAGAGAGAGAGAGAGAGACAGAGACAGAGACAGAGACAGAGACAGAGAGACAGACAGAGAGACAGACAGACAGACAGACAGACAGACACAGACAGACAGAGAAAGACAGACAGAAAGAGACAGAGACAGAGAAAAGAAGTGTTCCTCCTAACCTTTGGGAAGGTTAAGCAGAGGAACAGCTTTCGTTCTGTCCCTTTCCCACTCAGCAAGAAGACTGCGATTCAAAGCAAGAACACGTCTAACGTGCACCATAATCCTATACACAGAAAGGAAGAATGTGCCATTATTTCCTTCAATCTAATCAACATCCAAGTGGTACGTAGCCCTACGCTATCCCGTGCACGGAACCAAAGAGATGAAACTCCTTTCTCAACAACAGAGGCGTCGCAGTCCTGTCTCTGGGAAAGAGACTACAAAAGGAAAAAAGGCCCCAGCCCAGCGTCTTTGTGACTCCGGCCAAGCACAGCAGTTGAAACAGCAATTGCGCAGTGCACAAGTCGCTGGGCAATGGCGAGGGGACACCGCCTTAACACTTCCATTGTTCTGGCGGCGGTCCACGGTCTCTCCTGTCTTTTTCGAGCGGTTTCCGCGGTCGAGCCTTCACTCTGTCGTCCCCTTCCCACTCTGTCCCCGTCCCTAATAGGCCATCTCGCTTCCGTGGACGTAAAGCACCAAGAAAGCCCAGCGTTCTTCTGGTCCGATCACAGTAAAAAGGAGACGTGGAACAGAAACAGGCTCACCCAACATGCCCTGTATTCCTGCTTCCAAAGAGGAAGCGGAAGTCTTTAAACAAACCCCGCAATCCAGCACACTCGGCAGCTCCTCTTCTCCCGTAAGGCTGACCAAGATAGTCTAAATCCTAAATCGAAATTGCCCCAGAGTTTGTGAAAGGAGAAACAAGACCGGAAATTCGGCGCGGTTCCACATTTTTCTTTTTCTTCTCCCCAGATCTTATTCCTGGAAAGGAAAGACCAGGAAAAGAAATAACGAGGAACACTTGTTTTCACAAGTACCTGAATCCCATCACTGATCAGAAGAAAGGGAACCAAGAAAGAATCTTTTCATCTCTGAGCTTCATTTGAGTCTTTTCTTCAAACAGGAAAGAGCAAAAACGGAACCCTTGATCTAACGTGCAGTGTAATAATCCTATTCCTATGAATAAGCGATACAAACCTTTTCATCTGACACGCGTCTTGTAAGCCGCAAAGCGTCACAGAATAATGCACCATAGAAAAACCAAAAACAGATACTCTTCTTTTTTGTTTAAATATAACATGCTGCGTAACGATCCGTAAAAGAAATCAAAACCAAAAAATTCATGTAACGCAGCATAATTGTAAATTCTGCCCCTTCCCCTCAACACCCCCTCTCCTCCCGTTTTCAACAAGCATGTAAAATATTTGCCCTCAGCTCAGAAATTAACGTAACAATACATTTCATCTAACAAGCAGCGTTATACGTGGGGACGGAACGAAACGCTTTATTTAGCAACCAGCGTAATTATCCTGTTCCTAGTGACTAATACAAACAGTCTGTACACCAACAAGAAAACAAATCAATCTTAAACTGGAGAATAAATAAAAACGAATCGAAACGTTTCGCCTAGTATGCAGCTAAACAGTCCTATTTCCCAGAAAGAACGCCAGAAATTCCAAGAAAAGAAACTTCAAGTCTCACATACTTCCTACCTGGTCCTCCCATGTAACAGAATACCAACAACAACAACAAAAATAAGAGAGAAAAAAAGGAAAAAATATAAAAACAAAACAAAGAAAGACACGCGGCGCGCGCACACACACACACACACACACACACACACACACACACACACACCACACACACACACACACACACACACACACACACAAAAGGGAAAAAAAGAATTAAAAAAATGACAGAAAAAGAAACGGGGAAAAAGAGGGGAAAAAAGCTGAAGAAACTACTTCGTCGTCGGCAAAGCAACGCAAAGGCTAGAGAATCCCATCGGGAGCGTCTGCTTATACAGCAGACAATTCGGTTTAGCTGGAATCGATTGGGCTAACTCGTCCCTCCATCCCTCAGTTCCCCCTCGATAACCTCCCTACACTCCCTCCCACCACTCTTGGCTCATTCAGTTCAATCTGGCCCACAGGTCTTTGAAATACCCGCTACCCTCCCTTCCAGGAAAGGAAGCTTTCTTTGACTATTCACACGTTTCCTGACCAATGACACTGAAGAATGAATTCCTTTGAACAATGCGTGGAACGAGTCTTTGGGTTTTATGAGCGATACATCCGTGAAAATATTTGAGTGAACAAGCGTGAAATAACTCTGTACAACACCGCTCTAAACTCACTGAACTAAGGTCAAACATGGCAGGGCCTTGCACCCAGATACGGACATGAAAAGGTTGTGAATAATGATGTGTGTATTTACGTATTATGCTGTAGTTTGGCATGCCTTCGAAGGGCAAATTTCGATGTTAAACATGGCAGGGCCTTGCACCCAGATACGGACATGAAAAGGTTGTGAATAATGATGTGAGTATTTACGTATTATGCTGTAGTTTGGCATGCCTTCGAAGTGCAAATTTCGATGTTACTGTCAGTCGTTAAAATACAATATGTCTTGCGTTTTGTGTTAACAAATGAGAAATATATGAACAAATCATAACAAAATGCGTGGTAAAGCTCCTTGGACAACATTTCTCTTCTTAGTAGAGGAGCAGTGTCACACTGTAAAAGTTTCTGTATAATAATATTATTCTTTCCTGTTTGTTTGTTTTTTCATTTTTTTTATTTTCTTCATTTTCTTTATTGTCGGGGGGAAGGGGATTCCCAAGTACCTATGGTATGGCATAGATGTAGAATACAGAAGGCAAAGGTTTGAGATATTGTTGGCTTCATCAAATCAAAAGGGAAAGAGAAAGATGAAAATGGAAACTGACAAAACGGAAAGACAACGCAATGAAACACTCATTGTGTATGAACTTGTTTTCTGTAGGCTTGAAAAGCTGTGTCTATCAAGGAAGTAAAAAAAGAAAGAAGACACAATGGTGTAAACAAAAAAAGGGGAGGGGGGGGGGGTGGAGGGCGGGGGGATAGAGACATTGATCACATTGCGTAGAAAATAAAAGAAACAAAGAAAAACAACCACAAACGATGTCATTCCCTTTGCGGTATTACGAAATTCTCCGCCACGTAAGAAGAAGAAGAAGAAGAAGAAGAACAAGAAGAATGGGTTTTAGAGCGCCCTTTCTCAGGTGAGTCCTATAACAACCGACATGAAAACACGATATGAACATACACAAATTTGTCTTTGACATTTATCCCAGCCCTCCCTATAAACACCCACCCACACCCACACACACACACACGCACACGTGCACGCACACTTGCACACACAGATACACAATAACACGTACACACATTCACACACGCACGCACGCACCACCACACACACACACACACACACACACACACACACACACACACACACACACACACACACACACACACACACACACGCCGACGCACACCACACACACACATACATATACGCGCTCGCATGCACGCACGCACTCACACACAAACACACGCACGCAAGCAGCCGCGCTCACACACACACACACTCTCTCTCTCTCCACACACACACACACAACACCACACACACACACAACACACACACTATCACAGACTACACACAGTGCTCTGTCTGCTGTCTGTCTGTCTGTCTGTTTATCTGTCTGTCTGTCTCTCTCTCTCAACACACACGCATCAGACACACCACGCACGTACGCACACAACACACACGCACATACACTCACAAGTCTCTCTTCTTCTCTCTCTCTCTCTCTCTCCTCTCTCTCTCTCTCTCTCTCTCTCTCTCTCTCTCACCACACACACCACACA
>JABMCL010002470.1:1680000-1685000 GCA_018857735.1 Alviniconcha marisindica
ATATATACACATATAAACAACAGCCTATTTTGCTTTAGAATCATACTGAACGTGCGCTTTGACCTTGCACCTAACATATTGTAAAAAAACTGGTCTTAGAAAATATTTGGTTAGTTGTAAGCGAGTGAAATGTACATGTGAATATTGAATAATGCTTATAATTCAGTTACTGTGAACACGTGTGATCCTTTCTGATGATCATCGAACCTCGTGTAGTTGATGGGACGTTAAAATGCAGCTGCGTCTGTTTAAGTAAGATTTTTGTATTTTTGTATTGGTTACTACGTATATAGTAACAAACGACCGCCCGTGAGAACATTTCAACTTTGCTTTGACAGAAAAAAAGCTACTGCGAATATATCACTTAAACTCTCTCTTTCTCTGTCTGTTTGTCTGTCTCTCTCTCTGTGTGTCTGTCTCTGTCTCTGTCTCTGTCTCTGTCTCTGTCTCTCGTCTCTGTCTCTCTCTCTCTCTCTCTCTCTCTCCATTGGAGTTTCTTCAGGATAGGTATGACATGGTCATGACGTTTTATCACGGAACATCAATAGGGCAGCATGGTTCAATATTTTCTGCAATCGCGCTATCAGTGCAGAGATAATGACAAGCAGCCTCTTGGCAGTGCTACGTACTCTGATCCTTTGAATCGTCAATCACGAAACTGGTTTTGTAAAATCGATGTGGAAATAACGTGGCGGTTTCAAACCAAATCTTTGATTAAGTAATGCCACTTTGGTTATCTTCCGCCTCCTCCTTCTCGTCGTCGTCCTCCTCCTTCCCCTGCGCCTCCTCCTCCTCCTTCTTCTTATTCTTTCGCCCTGATATAACCGCAATGGTTGACTGGGCGTAAAACACCTAGTTACTGCTACTCTTCGTCTTCTTCTGCTTCCTCCTCCTCGTCCTCCTCCTCCTCCTTCTTCTTCTTCTTCTGTCTACCTGTTCCTTCGTCCCGAGTGGACCTGCGTGGTTTACCGGATTTTAGCCTCTTAGTACTTACTTCCTGCCACTTACCTGTTCCGCAGAACACATTTCTGAAGTCTGGCTCCGTCCGGCAAGACGAAATTAGAAAGCAAAATTCTTCAAAACGTTGTAGTGCTCTTTTCGAAAACAAATGCGCACATTCAGTGCCTTTCAGTGTACAAAGGGAAGCCAGGATGCATGCCAGTGGTCTACAGATACACACACAGATTGTTGAAGTTCAAATAATGCTTTACGTCCACAAAAACCATATAAGGACTATTAGGGACGGCCACCTCGACTTTTAGACAGCTCCCGAGCTGTGTGTGTGTGTGTGTGTGTGTGTGTGTGTGTGTGTGTGTGTGTGTTGTACGTGGGTGCATACGTGTGTTCGATGCAGTTCAGTGTTGCTTTACGTCCACAGGGACCATTTCAAGACTATTAGGGACGGGGAGACCAGGACGGTCACCTCGACTTTTATACAGCTCCTGAGCTCTAACCGACTGTTATTTCAGCACGGTAATTAATATGCCAGCTTATGGAAAACCGATCTAAAAAATTTTTAAAGAAGAGATGTAATGGGTTTAAGCTATTCTCATCAGCATTTCTTTTTTCTTTCTCATCTAAGCCTTTTCTGTTTTGCCAGCTGAATTTTCTGGTCCGGCTTTTTTCCAGCACTGAGCGCACTGGAACCAGTTTGGGGACCCGCGTCATCTTCCCGCGAACGCTGGCCGTATCTTTTGTAAGGATCTGTTTTTAGGCAATAAATTTCAGAGGCTTCCGGTGGAGGAAATGGAGTCTCGCCTCACGCAAAAAAGGGTGTGGTGGGGCGAGGTGGGAGGGGCTGGTGTTGAACGTACTGCAATTTAGTTTTTCACTCACTGTTTTCCTTCCGCCTTCCTTGGCGACGGTCCGATCGATACATACAGGCACCTGACATCACTTCTTCACTTTGTGTGTGTGTGTGTGTGTGTGTGTGCGCGCGCGCGTGCGTGCGTGCGTGTGTGTGTGTGTGGAGGGGGGGGGGGGGGTGCGTGTGTGTGTGCGGGGGGGGGGGGGGGGGGATGTGTGCAAAACTCGAATACAAAGTTGACTGCCAGCGTTTACAAAACAAACAACAACAACAAACAAAAAACTAAACGCACAAAATGTTAAATCAACAGAAAAAGGAAATTAATCGGCGCTCGAAAGATGCCACAGGAACACAATAACAACAAACTGAATCGCCTATGATAATTCTCACCTGGCATGCGAGTAAATACACCGTACATACACTCCACCAATGGTACATCCATAAGGTACACAAAAGGTCAAGTATAAACGATCGTCAATGGAACACAGCAAGACAAACCGCGCACTTTCTGCAAATGTCTTTTTCAATGCAACAAGACGAATAACTACTTCACAGAAGAACAATCCACAGATAAGCTGTTTCTACTTTTTCTTTTCTTCTCGCGTCACAATAGCTATATATTCTTTGCTTTGAAGAAAGTAAATTGGCCGACAATTCAGGTTTTGCTCTGAGAAGGCATTCATTCTTAAAGGGGGGATCCCACGGAAAGACGCAAGTTGACCTAAAAAAAAGACAAATATGCGAAAACATTTCCATTTGTAAACTTCAAGGTACTCTCTCTCTCTCTCTTATCGAAGTTGAGCTCTTAAGCTCTTTACCAATGAAGAGCAGAAAAACGATGTCCCGTGACGTAATAGACACTTGAACCACACATGCCAGATTTGATCATGACGTTAAACAAAACAGATTGCCAGATACAAAATGGCAGCGCCCACACGGCCGACTTTCAAACGTCGATTTTTGACCCCCCCCCCCCCCCCCCCCCAAAAAAAAAGGCAACCGAAAAATTGCCGAAAGTCCTCCTCCTCCTCTTCCTCCTCTCTCTTCTTCTTCTTCTGCTCCTCTTCCACCTACTTCCTCTAATTCCATTCCAATCGATAGGTCCCCTGATACTACTTACTACACGCGGGGTCTCCTTTGACCTTTGCGACGATTTGATTCTACTATCAGTTCAGGCAAATGCGATTAAAAGAGAAAAACCTGAACTTATGTTAAGCGCATGTGGATCGATAAGCTTTTTTTTTTTGCTTTTTTTTTTTGTATCTGTGCAATTTCTCTCCAGCACGTGTGTCACGTGCTGGGCGCAATTGCTGGTTGTAACGGTTTCGCGACCGGCATCTGTCCGGCCAGCACGTGAGCTACATAAATCTTGATATGTCCCTCGCTACCGATAGCCTCCTCCTGTCCAACACACACGCGCAGGATATACATCCTCGATTGTCCGCTTCCCCTCCCCCCCCCCCCCCCCCCCCCCCCCCCCCCCCCGCCTACCCCCCACCCCCACCACCTCCCCAGCCAGTTGGTGAGTGGTGGAGGGCGGTAAGGGTGGGGATGGGGTCAGTGTCTGTGTCTAGGACGAGTGGGAACTGGTGGTGGTTGTGAGGGGGAGGGATACTAAACCTGTTAAACGCCTAGTTGTCTCCGAAGAGGTACTGGCGGGGACCGAGGGGGGGAGGGGGGGGGGGGGGGACCGAGATCCTAGGATGTGGGGGAAGAGGGAAACTACAGGCTACCTAACGCTGCATTGTCACCACTACAGAATGATTTCTGAATTAAGATGGGCAGCGGTAAAATCCCCTTGAATGTTTTCAGTCGTTGTGGAGGACAAAATGACAAAGACCGTGTAGCGATTGTTGGCCAGACTCTATACTCTATACACTTTACGACTCTGCAGTTCTGGGACACGGGGCATGTGGGTCACACTATATCAAAACATATGCATCTGTACAATGTACATAGCTAGACATAACTTTTCACGTGCCGTATATATATATATATATATATATATATATATATATATAGAGAGAGAGAGAGAGAGAGAGAGAGAGAGAGAGAGAGAGAGAGAGGAGAGAGAGAGAGAGAGAGAGAGAACTCGAACTCGAAAACTTTATTTTACAAGGATTGTAGTTTAGGTTCAGTCAAAAACCTAACAACTAGTCCTTGCTAAGCTACTGATGAACAGATATCAAATTACAGGCATTATTTACTGATATATATATATAGGGATGAATGAGTGAGTGAAACGTTATACATGAGAATTTCCACACAAAACATAGCGTGCTCACAGCGCCAGATGAACACTTGCCATACATCATTCAGTTACATATTATGAGCATACGATGAGCATATTAACACTGACGAGCAAATGAAGCAGCAGAACATCTGATCAGTTCATAATTATGACTAGTATCGGAAAAGAAAACAGAAGCAGTCAATGCTTATCTTATAAAGAACAGTAAGGAAGGGGGGGGGGAATAAACGGGGTGGTGGTGGGGGGGGGGGGGGACACTCTCACAAGCAGTCGGAAGGACTGGGCGGAGTTGTATGGGTGTATAAAATAGGTCTCAAATGACCAGTCATTGCAATGGCAATCACTCAAAAACCTCAGTCTCTCTCTCTGTCTGAGAGAGACAGAGAACACACACATTTTACAAGGATTGTAGTTTTAGGTTCAATCAAAAAACCCGTCTAACAACTAGTCCTTGCGAAGCTATTGACTGAGTAAATATATAAGAGAGAGAGAGAGAGAGAGAGAGAGAGAGAGAGAGAGAGAGAGAGAGAGAGAGAGACGTATAACAAAAGTGCAAGCATGTCCTGGTTTGAAAACTTTTACTCCAAATATATATAGGTCAACGGGTGTTGCACTGTGCTACTTCACGCTTTCTCGCTTAACTATTTTTCCGGATGTGTCGCTCATAAAACCGGAAAACTCGTTAAACCCATTGTACACGGCAGTTCCGAGTTTTATTCGACGGCATGGGTCAGGAAACGAGAGAACACACTCCTACAGATAAATATCTCCTGTCTTGGCATGGCCGTGCTGCTGGAGTCTCTGCGTGCTGTTCGTTCCGCGTACTCTACGATGACGGCTGAGACTTCAGACATGCAGCTTCGCGGGCATTACTCTTCGGCTGTCAATTACTGACCAAGCAGAAGGCGGCAGGGTATGTTGCTGCATTGTATCCCCACCGCC
>JABMCL010002470.1:1692500-1702500 GCA_018857735.1 Alviniconcha marisindica
CAAAGGCATTCGCACACCCAAACGGACTGTGGCCAACTCAGACGGTATTTTAGGAATGCAAACATAGGAAATGACTGAATCGACAGCGAGTGTTCGAACCTTGTGTGTTCTGTTGTTTTCGGTTATTTTCAAAGGCATTCGCACACCCAAACGGACTGGTTGCCAACTCAGACGGTATTTCAGGAAAGGCAAAAAATAGGAAGTGACTAAATCGATGGCGAGTGTTCGAACCTGAGACCCCACACTTGTGCTTGTATCTTGCGGTACCCGGGCGGCACGTTCAGCACGAAATTCCACTGGTAAAATATGTGTCCTCAACCCGGTTCTGCAGAGATAGCAGCCAGCCGGCGAATGCCAATGTGTCTGCGGCTGTGATTGGTTGAAACGTCCTCGATAATATGATTGACCGGCCTTAATTCAGCTTCCTTTCCGCTCCGTCTGCACGTCGAGTGCTTGTCTGTTGGTAGAACGGAGAACTCGGAGGTGTCGGGGAAGGGGGAGGGGCGTTTGTGGGTAAGGGGGAGGTGGGGGGGGGGGGGGGGGAAGGGGGGGGAAGGGGCTGTACCGCAGCAAGCAGCCACCCATTACACAAGGCAATACGTGAAAACAAAACAGCTTGTGTGTGCAGATAAGTGGGTGCGGACCGCGAAATTCGATACATCGAATCTGCTTGAAAACATTTGTTTCACAATGTGCTCAGCAGTTTCATCATGATAGTTTTGGGTTTTTTGTTGTTGTTTTTTGTTGTTGTTTTTTTGTTTTTGTTTTTTGGGGGAGTGTTTTTTACTTTGATTACTATTGCTCGTCGGCCGGTTTGGCCTAACGGTACGGGGTTAGGCTGGTAAGCAGAAGAACCTTGGTTCGATTCCGCTTCGGTTCTCCCTGGTCATTCTGCCAAAAGTGCAGCTGGCAGGTTGCATGCACCCTACGTCTGTGGCTTGGAATGAAGTGACACTGTAAACTGGTGCATGGATGTATGGTATACACAGACCGTGCGCTGAAACGGCAGCAGTTTCACGTGGCACCACCCATGTAGCAACTAAACAGCGCTGTAAGTACACCACTTCGGTGGATATTCAAAAACGCGCTATAAAAAAAGCGCGAGTCACTCATTCAGAATCGCATACGACAAAAGAAAAAAGAAAGAAAGAAAAGAAAAAAAGCGCAGTGAATCTGCTCGAGAGCGGAGAATAGCGCTATATAAAGGCGATTAACAGCAACAAGAAGGCAGAGCTCAGGAGCTGTGTGAAAGTCTATATAAAGGCGATTAACAGCAACAAGAAGGCAGAGCTCAGGAGCTGTGTGAAAGTCTATATAAAGGCGATTAACAGCAACAAGAAGGCAGAGCTCAGGAGCTGTGTGAAAGTCTATATAAAGGCGATTAACAGCAACAAGAAGGCAGAGCTCAGGAGCTGTGTGAAAGTCTATATAAAGGCGATTAACAGCAACAAGAAGGCAGAGCTCAGGAGCTGTGTGAAAGTCTATATAAAGGCGATTAACAGCAACAAGAAGGCTGAGCTCAGGAGCTGTGTGAAAGTCTATATAAAGGCGATTAACAGCAACAAGAAGGCAGAGCTCAGGAGCTGTGTGAAAGTCTATATAAAGGCGATTAACAGCAACAAGAAGGCAGAGCTCAGGAGCTGTGTGAAAGTCTATATAAAGGCGATTAACAGCAACAAGAAGGCAGAGCTCAGGAGTTGTGTGAAAGTCGAGGTGGACGTCCTGGGCAGTCCCGTCCATAATAACCCTACGGTTTCTGTGGACGTAAAACAACACTTCAACAACCAGAAGACCTTGGACATCAAACCTGCGCGCTCTCTCTCTCTCTCTCTCTCTCTCTCTCTCTCTCTCTCTCTCTCTCTCTCTCTCTCTCTCTCTCTATTGATTTTTGATTGATTTTTGTCGTTGTTTTCATGTTGTTTAATATAAACATACATACCCCTTGTTGCAAAATGAATTAATTAGTAAATTATGTTTGTGAGCATTTACTATAAGCCTAGCTTGTTTAATGCTCATACAATGATTTTGATTGTCCATATTTTCATGAATGTAAATAAACTTTGTTTAAACCAAACCTGCGCGCATTTTTGTATTCTATAGTTCCGCACATCTCCCACAGACACCAGTTGGAGTAGAGTACCCATTGCCGCAAGACTGACCTTTGAATAATTGCCCTTATAAAACAGGATATGGGTGACCAGAGAGTGGACATTAACCCATTATCTGTCCCTGGACGCCGTACGATGTCACTGGCAAATCGCATCCATTGTATGCCTGAGGGTCGTCATGTGGCCTCCTGCTTCCCTTGAGACTAGACTGTGTGTGCCCTCGTGAGGAGCGACTGAGGTTTCGTGGTGCACTCGTCCAGACGTGAACCTGTGCGGGTGACAGTAGGTTCAGATCTGGGCTCATATAAAATGTTGAGCAGATAAAGTTAAAGGCTGACACCCCTAAATCTCTGTTTGCTAAAGAACCGTAAGTCCGACTCTCCTAGCTCCCATATACACGCGTGAGAGGGAATAACTCAGTGGCAGAGCGACGGACTCGTGATCAAAAGGTCTCGGGTTCGAGTCCCGGCAGGAATGACGAGAGAATTTTCTTCTCCAGGGTCAACTTTCTCTGCTGACTCTTATTTCCGTATTCGCACGTAAACTACCCCGGTCATTCTGCCCAAAGTGCAGATTACAGCTAACCACACATGCATCCTATAGTGTCGAATAGTGACACAATGAACTGGTGCATGGTTGTATGGTGTACACAGAACTTGCCCCGAGACGGCAGTAGTTTCACGTGGCACCAGCCATGTAACAACTACAAAGTGCTGAAACCATGTTGGTGGATGTTCAGAACGCGCTGTCAGAGTCGACTAAAGCGCGGTGGGTCTGCTCCGAAGCTGGGAACAGCGCTATAGTTGCCATTGTCAAGCGCTTAGGGCTCCTCTCGAGATGAGACGCTCAAAAAGTGTTCATAATCTTTTTTTAAATAGTGGCGATAGTCCCGTGAGGCGATAGTCCCGTATTGCCATAGTCCTAACTGGCGATAGTCCTATGTAGCGATATGGCGATGGTCATATGTGGCGATAGTCCTATGTGGCGATAGTCCTACGTGATGATAACCCCCAGAGCGTTAGTGCAACGTGGTGAAAGTTCAATAATTTCGGAACCTCAATACTGCTGTTTGGTAACAGTCCTACGGCTAGGTGTCCTACTGTCCACTCATGGTAATAACAACAAGAACAAGAACAAGAACAACAACAACAACAACAACAACAACAACAACAACAAACTAAGAAAGAACTGAAGATCTAAACACATGAAAGGTTCAAAATAACGCTATTTATCAGGACAAAACACAACATGCGAATGTTCGTGGCAATCCCTTTATCAATCTACAAAACGACACTTAAACAACAATTAAACGATGAAAAACGATGAAAAATGAGATGGAGAGCTAATTCACTTATCTGTTTGTGGCTGAGCTATGTCCAGTGCTTGGAAGAATGTTGGCATGACAATCTGTTAAACTTTTATTTATCTAATTCGCATGTTGTTTTGTCCTAATAAATAGCATTCTTCTGAACTTTTTATGTGTTTGGATCTTGTTTTAGAACGCTAGCATTCATTCTTGTTTGATTTTTTCAAAGACAGAATTGGCTGCATTCTACATTAGCATCGTGCACTACTGATGACTCCGTGCTAATTTGGATGGGGATAGCCCAGTGGGTAGACCGTCCGACTGAAAGGTCAGTCAGGCGCGATAGTGACGCGGGTTCGAGTCCCAGGTGCGGCAAGGTATTTTTTTCCCAGAGTCAAACTTCCAGTGCAGACTCTCTTACGGTGTCCGTACAGCCCCCGTGTGCAATCGCATGCATCAACATTTGCTGGCATCGTTAAAAATCCCAAACTCTGGCAGCCCAGTGTACCATTGTTTGAACAAACGAAAATACTGCACACACCGATAGAAACGGGTGGTGTTGCTCTTGCGGCTGCTGTGCCTTACCGGGTGGAGCGACCCGAACTACCTGCCAGTGACAATGAAGTACTTTAAAGAAAGGAAGGAAGAAAAAAGCAATTAAACAAAATCCCTACTGCTCCTCAGAAGCTGAAAATAGACCGCTCAGTGTGAACATGTGGCGAAACTAGACACAGGACACGAACTTAAAATGCCAGGAGAATGAATCGTATTTCTTTTGAACCTATTGATCCTGTTGAAAACAGACGAATCCTTTAAATGGAGCAGGTTTTCGAGGTCACACTGATTTTCTTTTCTTTCCTTGTTTTCCCCTTGTCTGCAAAGAAACCTACATCAATGACGTAGTTGTCTCAAGAGCTTGAAAAACTGTTTGCTGCTGCAGAGAAACTCTGGGTTGAGCTTCATCGATTGGGCAGCGAGGTGCTGTGGACAAGTGATTATGGCACCGGACTCGGGGTCCAGGGGTTACAGGCTTCAGTCCTGGTGGGAGGGCAGTACCCCCGTCCCCCCCATCCATCCCTAGCACCTCTGTGGTGAGCCAAGCGCAATCCCTTCCTATCATTTCTGTAGTGGAGGGCTAAGTGAAAAACCTTAGTAGCATCTCTGTGGTGGTGAGCTAAGTACAATCCCTCCCCAGAATCTCTCTGGGGGTGAGTCAAGTGCAAATATACCTAGTATCTGTGGTGGCGAGCTAAGTACAATCCCTCCCTAGTATCACGGCGGTGGTGAGGTAAGTGCAACCCCTGCTTAGTACATCTGTGGTTGTGAGCTAAGTACAACCACCCCCTCCCTAGTATATCTGTGGAGGTGAGCTAAGTACAACCCCTCTCTGTGGTGGTGAGCTAAGTACAACCCCACCCTAGTATCTCTATCTCTGTGGTGGTGAGCTAAGTACAACCCCACCCTAGTATCTCTATCTCTGTGGCGGTGAACTAAGTACAATCCCTCTCTAGCATCTCTGTGGTGGTGAGCTAAGTATAACCCCTCCCTAGTTTATATGGTGGTGAGCGAAGTACAGCCCCTTCCTAGCATCTCGGTGGTGGTGGGTGGTGAGTTAAGTATTTCTGTGGTGGTGAGCTAAATAACCCCCCCCCCCCCCCCCCCAGCATCTCTGTGGTTGTGAGCTAAGTACAACCCCTCCCTAACATATCTCTGGTGGTGAGCTAAGTACAGCCAGCCTCTAGTATATCTGTGGTGGTGAGCTAGGTACAACCCCTCCTCAGTATATCTGTGGTGGTGAGCTAAGTACAACCCCTCCTTGGTATATCTGTGGTGGTGAGCTAAGTACAACCCCTCCCTAGTATCTCTGTGGTGGTGAGCGAAGTGAAACCCCTGCTTAATATCTCGGTGGTGGTGAGCTACGTACAACTCCTGCTTAGTACATCTGTGGTTGTGAGCAAAGTACAACCACTCCCTAGTATTTCTGTGGTGGTGAGCTAAGTACAACCCCTCCCTAGCATATCTGTGGTGGTGAGCTAAGTATAACCCCTCCCTAGTATCTATGGTGGTGAGCTAAGTACAACCCTCCCTAGTATTTCTGCGGTGGTGAGCTAAATACAACCCCTCCCTAGCATTTATGTGGTTGTGAGCTAAGTACAACCACCCTCTAGTATCTCTGTGGTAATGAGCTAAGTACAACCACCCTCTAGTATATCTGTGGTGGTGAGCTAAGTACAACCACCCTCTAGTATATCTGTGGTGGTGAGCTAAGTACAACCACCCTCTAGTATATCTGTGGTGGTGAGCTAAGTACAACCACCCTCTAGTATATCTGTGATGGTGAGCTAAGTACAATCCCTCCCTAGTATATCTGTGATGGTGAGCTAAGTACAATCCCTCCCTAGTATATCTGTGGGGGCGAGTGAAGTGAAACCCCTGCTTAATATCTCGGTAGTGGTGAGCTAAGTGCAACCCCTGCTTAGTACATCTGTGGTTGTGAGCTAAGTACAACCCCTCCCTAGCATCTCTGTGGTGGTGAGTTAAGTATAACCCCTCCCTAGTTTATATGGTGGTGAGCTAAGTACAACCCCTCCCGGTCCCTAGTATATCTGTGGTGGTGAGCTAAGTACAATCCCTCCCTAGTATATCTGTGGGGGTGAGCGAAGTGAAACCCCTGATTAATATCTCGGTGGTGGTGAGCTAAGTACAACCCCTGTTTAGTACATCTGTGGTTGTGAGCAAAGTACAACCACCCCCTAGTATCTCTATGGTGGTGAGCTAAGTACAACCCCTCCCTAGTGTCTATGGTGGTGAGCTAAATACAACTCTTTCCTAGTATATCTGTGGTGGTGAGCTAAAGTACAGTCCCTCCATAGTATATCTGTGGTGATGAGCTAAGTACAGTCCCTCCATAATATATCTGTGGGGGTGAGCAAAGTACAACACCTCCCTAGAATGTCTGTGGTGGTGAGCTAAGTACAGTCCCTCCATAGTATATCTCTGTGGTGGTGAGTCAAATGCAGCCCCTCCCTACCGGAGTGGTGAGCAAAGTGCCTACTCCTTCGGATGAGACGAGAACCTGAGGTCCCGTGGGTTACAGGTCTGCCCAGGTTAGAGATACCAGGGCAGTTGGAAAAAAACTTAGCTGGAGGAAAGCCAGAAAGGCCAGACCGGTGCCATGTAACTGTACTAGTCCCCCAGTGTGGTGGTTTGTCTTTTGACGACGCCTAGAAGTCTGTGCAGACGTATTTCTGTCTGTCGAAATAACTATTGTATAAACATATTAGGTTTGGAAACTATAGCTGTTAAAACTCTCTCTCTCTCTCTCTCTCTCTCTCTCTCTCTCTCTTCTCTCTCTCTCTCTCTCTCTCTCAGACACACACACACACACACGGACGCATGCACGCGCATACACACACACACACACACACGCACGCACGCACGCACGCACGCACGCACGCACACACACACACAAACACACACGTTAGTCTCGTACACTCAACATCGGTATAGTCTGTGAGAATGTCATTGACTAATTAACCGTAATCGTGACTTATTATTCTAATTACCTACACAGGCTAATTCCTGGCGCCATGGCAAAATCTCGATATGTCAATTCCATGAAAAAATGCTCTATTCCACCCCACCTCACCCTCTCTCTCTACACACACACACACACCCCCCCCCCCCCACACACACACACACACATATACGCATGCATGCATGCACGCACGCACCGTCCCACTCCCATTACTCGGTTAATTTTCCAGTTTTACGCCCTCCGCCACAAAGCTAAATACGATCTATTTGTGGCGCAGTTGAGAGTGATACCTCTCTCTCTCTCTCTCTCTCTCTCTCTCTCTCTCTCTCTCTCTTTCCCCCCCCCCCCCCTATTTTAACTCTATTTTATTTGTAGGTTGCAAAGGAAGGGGGGGGGGGGGGTGGCGGGGGGGGGGGCTTTAATTCGTATTTCTTTTTGCCACAATTATTTGTATTCTGTTTTGACTATTGCTGTGTTTGTCATCAAGTACAGATTTGCAAAAACGTCAGCCCTCTTGAATCTTTATCCTTGTATAATAAAGTAGAAATACATCATCAACATGATCCTCTCTCTCTCTCTCTCTCTCTCTCTCTCTCTCTCTCTCTCTCTCTCTCTGCTCTCTCTCTCTGGCCTGTCCTGCCTGCCTGCCTGCCTGTCTGTCTGTCTATCTGTCTTCCTGTCTGTCTCTGTCTGTCTCTCTATCCCCCCCCCCCCCCCAACCACCATTCAGTAGGAGCTATGGCCTAACTGAATAAAACATTTCGATCGTTCGTTCGTCCCTCTCCGTCTGCCATCCCTCCACCTTTCCCCAATCTGCTGATCAGGAAGACTGTAGACCTATAAAGAAGAACACACTTTTTGCTTTTGCTCATTACCTGTCGTGAGGAGCCTTTGGGATGCCGGTAATCTGCAGCTGGGGCCCAGCCATCGTCTCTCTTGGTCCTCCCACATAGCACCATTACTTTGCTACAGCTGTCAAGGGAAGCGTGTTCTGCATCCCGTCTGGCGACCTATCATCTCATTGTGGCGCTAACGCTGCGATAAGGACTGATTCACTGTGGCTGCATGTATACGTTTGCCTTGTCGTACCAGCCTTGTTTCAGAGTTCAGGAGCTGTGTGAAAGTCGAGGTGGCCGTCCTGGGCTTTCCGTCCTAACGATCCTTAATTATGGTTTCTGTGGACGTAAACTGAGCAACATTGAACCGTGCTTCGGCACTGGTCACAATTTGTCCCTAATATGTCAACCGACATCCGAGGACATGAAGCTCTGCTTCATCATCAGCCTTGTTTCACTTGTATCTCAGAGCTCAGGATCGAGCTGTGTCAAAGTCGCGGCGGCCGTCCTGGACTCCGCGTCCCTAATACGCCTGATAGTTTATGTGGACGTACAGCAACACTGTCACAAATACTTGTATTATTTTGTAACTTTCCCCCCCATGCTAGCTTTGGTTTGTCATAGTAATTCTTTTTCATACTAGGTTCGTTCTGTCATACATGCTTTTGTTTTATCATATTAGTTGTGTGTTTTTCCCCTTCTCCCATGTTAACCTTGGCTTATCATGGTGTTTTTCCACACTAGACTTATCACATCAGCTTTGGACAAGTGATTAAGGCACCGGACAAGTGATTGAGGCTCTGGACAAGTGATTGAGGCTCCGGACAAGTCATTAAGTCACCGGACAAGTGATTGGGGCTCCGGACAAATCATTAAGGTTCCGAACAAGTGATTGAGGCTCCGGACAAGTGACTGAGGCTCCGGGCAAGTGATTAAGGCACCGGACAAGTGATTAAGGCTCCGGACAGGTGATTAAGGCTCCGGACAAGTGATAAAGGCACCGGACAAGTGATTAAGGCTCCGGACAGGTGATTAAAAGGCACTATGATCATATCAGCTTTGTGTTATTGTACCTGTGTCCTTTGCCCCCATTCTAGCTTTATAGCAATTTTATAATCACGGTTGTGTTTTCCATACTAGATTTGTTTTTTATCCTACCAGCTTTTTATTTTTATTTTACTAGTTGTTTGTTGTTGCTGTTTTGTTGCTTTGTGTGTGTGTGTGTGTGTGTGTGTGTGTGTGTGTGTGTGTGTGTGTGTGTGTGTGTGTGTGTGTGTGTGTGTGTGTGTGTGTGTGTGTGCTTTTTGTTGCTGTTGCTGTTGTTGTTGTTGCTTTTTTCTTGTTAATCATACTTGCTTTGTTTCATCATATCAGCTTTGTTTTGTCTCACTAGTTTCTTTCTTCTTCTTCTTTTCATACCAGATTTGATTTTTTTCATATCAGCATTGTTTTATTGTAGTAGTGTTTTTCTGTATTAGATTTGTTTGATCATACACGCTTTGTTTTATCACAGCAATGTTTTTTTCTGCTAGACTTATTTCATCACGCACGGTAGATCTATCTCACAGTAATATTTTTCCATGCTAGACTTGTTTCATCATGCACGGTAGATGTATGTTATCGTGCGATGTTTGTTTTATCGTGCTAAATGTGTGCTTTCATGCCACCACAGACTTCATTCTGTTTCTTCCTTTTTTTGCTCTGCTCTGTTTCAGATCATGACGGTGGCGTTTGGAATGTCCGATGGTGGCTGTGCTGTCAGAAAATGGTACAAAAACCAGCCGAAGAGCCGGCCTGCAGGCGGGAATCAACCATCAGTCATGAAAGCAGGCTTCAGACCGAGACAGTCATCACTCATCAGTGAGAAGCGCAAGTGGAAAGTTGGAAACAGCCGTGAGAGAGAGAAAAGAAGAAGAAATCAAATCGAATCTAGTATGAAGAGAGAGAGAGAGAGAGAGAGAGAGAGAGAGAGAGAGAGAGAGAGAGAGAGAGAGAGAGAGAGAGAGAGAGAGAGAAACTAACTAGTGTGATAAAACAAAACTGGTATGATGACACGATTTTTTTATTTTTTTAAATCAAATCAAATCTAGTATGGAAAAAGAAAGGAAAAAAGAAGGAAAAAAAGAAGAAGAAAAAAAGAAACAAACTAGTGTGATAAAACAAAACTGATATCATGAAAGAAAGCTAGTATGATTTGTTTTAAAAATCAAAT
>JABMCL010002470.1:1717500-1722500 GCA_018857735.1 Alviniconcha marisindica
TTTGCATTACAGTAATGACACGATACGTCGTAAGTTTCAATCACTGAACAGAGCGAACACGACTAGACTTTTAAAAAATACAGTATTTTTTTTTTTTTAAACATAGTCGCGATGAACCTGTCACGAGCAGTTCGAGAATTCAAATATATCCGGTTTAATCATCCATATCCACACATTTTGAGGCTGCAGCTGACCATTCGCGCAATTCGGCCATAGACATGATAAAACATTAAAAATTAATAATGTGACGTAAAAATATGACTAGAACTCGTTGTCGATTCCTCCAAAGAAGCAGACTCTTGAATGCACGATCCCTTTCAACCAATCAGAGCCGCAGACAGGTTGGGACGTGAGAGGCTGTAAGCAGCCCCTGCTCTTCTCAGCTTGAGAAAGAGGCTAGTTAGTGAAGGCAGTCCAAGGAAGGTAATAGAAGTTAAGCTGCCTACTTCGGGCTTATTCGCTCCCTTTGCTGGCATCCAGTCGATCGATAGCTGGGGGTTTGTGGCGTATCCATGGCTAATAAAAGATCCTCGTAATGTTTGCCCAGAATCTCACTCGTGCCAAAGATAGCAGCCCTGGCGTGGCTCTCTTGTGTTAACGGTGGGGAGTGGGAGGCAACGTGGATGAACGGTTAAGGCGTTGGACTCGGGACTGGTCCAGAGGTATGCCCGGTTCGAACCCAGGTTGGGGCAGTAATGGCTTTGTTTCGCCTCTCCTTGGTCGGTTTGGTGGTGCACTCAGTGTCAAATTCTTGGGGTGAGAGGAGAAAGTGGTGTCAGCGCGCTGTAGGCGAGAGCAAGGCGAAGGTAACACGGTAATGGACAGACACCCTGGCAAAATTTACAAACATTCCAACCTCAGTAGGACTTGATTTGACAATGTAGCCCGAGTTTGTCGCTCGACGAACCTCTCTCTCTCTCTCTCTCTCTCTCTCTCTCTCTCCTCTCTCTCTCTCTCTCTCTCTCTCAGACAGGTTTTTGACTGAATCTAAGCTGCAATCCTTGTAAAATAAAGTTTTCGAGTTCTGTCTCTGTCTGTCTGTCTGTCTGTCTGTCTCTCTCTGTCTCTCTGTCTGTCTGTCTGTCTGTCTGTCTCTCTCTCTCTCTCTCTCTCTTCTCTCTGTCCCCCTCCCCCCCCCCCCCCCCCCCCCCACACACACACTTAATCCACCCTCTCTCTCTCTCTCTCTCTCTTTTAAATGCATTTGGCTGAAACCAAGTATGAACGCCCCTAATGCTTTTGCGTGTTTTTTGCGTACAGAAACCCTTAAGCTTCGTATGAGTGGCACGTCGACTTTGCACATACGATAGATAATATTCATACTGTTAAACCTCATGCTGATATTCTTTTACTCCTCCTGGGACTCTACCATTACACTGCTAGGCTTAACCCAATTTGTCAAATAACTGACTAGAAAGAATTGCAAAGACGTCTGCTACTATTATCGACCATATATTCACAAACAACCCAGACGTTATCATCGATCTCGAACATGAGATGGGACAATGGTTACCTGTACTCAGAATACAGGTAACCATTGTCCCATCTCATGTTCGAGATCGATTAAGCCTCCAAAATGTGCGCCTAAACCCCATTCATATGATATCATTTCGATCCTTTAAATTTTTTAATATAAAGCTGCCTTTTGCACTGACCTGCACTGGGCCCCATTCTCTCAAGTCCTGAACTGCACTGATCCCAAACAAAGCCATGGCGATATGGTATAATGTCTAGCTCAATGTTGCCAATAAACACACACCTTTAAAGCGCAATCGGGTAAAGCATCCAAAGTTACCACCATGACTTAACAAATGTATCAAGGAAACAATGGCAGAGAGAGACAAACTAAAGAGAGAAAAATGTTTCCCCGAATACAAGAAACTAAGAAATAAAGTAAACATATTTTGTGAGAAAAGCAAAAACGCAATACTTCCGAAAGCTCATTGAGCGTGATAACAATAATTATATCATCTCTGTGGCGTGCTCTAGATGTGTTTACGAAAGGGCATCGTTCCACTTCGGTCGACGTCCCGAAAATCTAACTGCAAATGCTTTAAATAATGTTTCCTGTCTCCGGCAGAATCATTAATAGAACCACGAACAACTGTATAATGAGTGTTCAAATCTTCTATATATCTGCACACACACACTCACACACACACACACACACACCACACACACACACACACACACACACACACACACACACACACACACAAACTAGCGGGCAAGACCCATTTATCATCCCATATCTTTTCGTTTCGTAAGAAGGCAAATATATATTGAAGCTGGAAAATAACATCATCTGGTCTCGATGGTATAAGCAATCAGATACTAAAAGTGTCATTACCATACATAATAGACTCACTTACATATGTCTTTAATTTATGCATCGAGAAAAAAATTCTCTATCTGATTTTTTTATTTTATTTTTATTTTTTATAACCCAAAGTGGTTTCGCTTCTAAAATGTAGAGATAAAACAAATCCGATTAGTTACAGTCCAATATCACTTCTGTTTTGTCAAAGCCTTTGGAAGAGCATGTGCACATTCATTTAAATAATTATTTGGAAAGCACCACCTCTTTCACCCTTTTCAGTCTGGGTTTAGACGTAAATACTTCTGCAACACTGCACTGACACGACTAACAAACTCTCGGCTAACAACCATGAATAAATCTGAGGTGCCTCGTGTGGTATTCCTAGGCCCAAGGAAGACGTTTGACCTCGCTGATCACGCTAATCTATTGAAGAAACTCACCCATTATTTTATCTTAAAAACTCATATTCTCTACATTTGTTATGTCATATATATCTTGATAACAAATTGCAATGTGTCTTACTCCATGGCTGTTATTCCTCTGAAGACTCAGTAACGTTTGGTGTCCCACAAGGATGTCTTCGGACCTATTCTTTTTAGTGTCTTCATTAATGACCTTTCATTACACGTGAAACATATATGTTGATGATGACATGCTGACAGATGACACAACATCGCACACATCTGGAAGAGATATTCCAACAAATTAGAAGCAATATGCAAGACAGCTTAGATCAGGTATCCAATTGGTGTGGCAATAATTATATGATCATCAATCCGATCAAGAACACGCCTATGACAATCGCTACCAGACAGAAACACGCGGAGAGAAAATTGTATAACCGTAGACAATAAACGTCGTTGGGACTCATTTGCTGACAATGTATGCAGAACAGTCTTGAGGCGAGTCTTTCTTTTGTCAAAATTAAGGAACACTGAAGACATACTTATCTGGTTTTGGTTGAGTTGTTTTGTTATGGTGTTATGGTGTCGTATTTGGAAGATTCAAACAAAGCAGTTCATCCAAAAGCAGATACGTATCCTAGATCTTATTTTTCACTGTTTAACTGTTGTGTAAGTGTTGCTTTGTAGCTTGAAAAAGGGGCGTAAAATTCGCACGTTTTGTCATACGAAATAGCGTTCTTTTTAAAACGTTTATGCGTTTGGATCAGGGTCTGACTGAACCGAAACAATAATTCTTGTAAAATAAGGTTTTCGAGTTCTCTCTCTCTCTCTCTCTCTCTCTCTCTCTCTCTCTCTCTCTCTCTCTCTCTCTCTCTACACACACACACACACACACACACACACACACACACACACACACACACACACACACTTACGCACACACACTCTCTCTCTCTCTCTAACTCTCTTTCTTTGCCCCCCACTCCTGTGCATCTTCCTCAACCCCATTGCCCCCACCCCACTCCCCATCCCGCCCCCTTTCCAGTTTTCAATATTCAACAAGTCGACGTCATCGTTCTGTTCTCATGGCAACGGACAGGACCGGAGCAAAAACCCAAAATGAGTGCAAAACAAAATACGACGTGTGTTATTTTGGGGTGTGAGTGTTTGGCGACTGTCTTCAGCAATATTTTGCTTGGATAGAGAAATCTAATTGGAATATTGATTCAATCCCCCCCCCCCCCCCCCCCTCCCCCCCCCCCCCCCCCCCTCCCCTCCCTCCGCCTCTCCAGACCTTCACCAGCGATCACTCTTTGGAGGGAAAATATTGCTATCCTTCTTTTATAAGCTCGCGTCAAACGAGTGTTAAAATTGATACTAGATGGTTGGACTTGAAATCAGTTTAAACAATATACTTCACTGCAGATTGAACCGGGTAGAGCAGCTCCGCTGTGTTTTCCTGATGTTTTGTAACTGATATCGATTTTGTCCCTTTGTGCAGTGGGCTACGTGATTCATCATTGTGAGCGTGTGTATGTGTGTGTGTGTGGGGGGGGGGGGGGGGGGGGGTGGTATGGTGGGTGGGGGGGTGGTATGTGTGGTGTGGTGGTGTGTTCTGTGTGTGTGTGTGTGTGTGTGTGTGTGTGTGTGTGTGTGTGTGTGCGTGTGTGTGTTTATATGTGCGTGTGTGCGTGTGTTCGTTCGTTCGTGCGTTCGTGTGGTGTGTGTGGTGGGGGGGGGGGGGGGGGGGGGGGGGGTATCTAAAAAATATTGATATGGTCCCTCCATAGGGCTCAATTATAGTACCTATTTTATTCACTATTCTTATGCATGACCTCCCAAAAGCACAATAAGACAGAAAAAAAAACATTTGGCACAATATGCAGATAATATTTCTATTTGGATTAACATAATTCTTAGAAAGCATACGCGGAAGAGGGTGAAAAACCATTACAAAAGCTCATTTTGAATTGAATAAACTAATTGCATAAATATAACTCCTCAACGAGCAATTGCTTGCTTCCCCCCCCACCCCCCCCTTTTTTTTTTTCTCTTTCTCTTTTTCCCCCCCTTCTCCTTCTTCTTCTTTTGTCCCTACACTTCGACCTTACAACGTAAATTAGCGGTTTCATAATAAGTCTACATTATCACAAGTCGCTAATTCGGTAAAAGAAGAAAAACAATCTTTTTTTATACAGATTGAGATAGAGATTATCCCAAAATATCTCCACATATACCGTCTAATCAACCAATCAGAAATTATATAAAGGATTTGA
>JABMCL010002470.1:1727500-1742500 GCA_018857735.1 Alviniconcha marisindica
AAATTCCGGCACTGTAGAGGCTGATGTGAAAACTCGCAGAACATGTCGCTGCTGAAGATACGCTGGGGGTTTTCTCCTTTTTTCTTTCTTCTTGATCTTCCTCTTATTTTTCTTCTGCCAACCCCCCCCCCCGTAACCCTCCTCCTCCCCCTCCCTTCTACGAAAGATGACAATCTAAGGTTAAAACATTTAGACTTAAATTATGACATTCCACAATTTATTTCTAGGATAATCACTTTTTGTTGTTGTTGTTGTTATTTGCTGTTGTTGTTGTTCTTGGTTTCTTGCTGGGGTTTTTGTTTTTATTTTGTTTTTGTTTTTTGTTTTGTTTGTTTGTTTTCATGGCTGCTCAGTGTAGTTCATGCAGTCATTGTTAGCGGTATCGTGGGAATCATTTTCTTTTCTGGTTCTACCCCTTACTCACCCTGATATAACCGTAATGGTTGACTGGGCGTAAAACACCAAGTTATTATCTACCCCATACGTGCTCTCGAATCAAACTCATGCACTCTTGCAGTTAGTAGCTAAACGAACCTCAGACACCTCCATGGTGCAGCCAGAGATAATAATAAAGGGTCTTTTTATAGCGCCCATCTACCACACGAGGTGCGAGTGCAGAGGTCTTCGCAGTAACACACACACACACACACACACACACACACACACACTGTCGGACGGGGGAGGAAGGGGACATTCATGACTGTGAAAAAGACAGTTTAAAAAAGGCTGTTGAACAGGTGAGGGTTTTTTTAAAGATGAAGAAGACACAGAGTGGCGGAGTGTTTGAGGCAAGCTGTTCAAAATAGACTGGCCAGCGTGAAAGACCATAGAAGATACCTGTCTACTAGCTCTCTCTGTTGTAGCCCTGTGTCAGTATTCCATAAGTCCAGCAAGCTGACAACCATATTCACTTTTATTGCGTATTTATTAGTCAAATTATGTAGCAGGTCAAGTTTGATCCTCCCTACTTTAAATTCGCTTCAATTATTTCAAACGAATTTACGTCATCTGAGTATGAAGATGTCACAAAGGCATTCCATAAAAGCGTGTGATGGAAATCATGGAGCTTGAAAAAGAAAATTGACTTTTTACATCTTCGCAAGCATGAAACTCAGAGACAGTGCCATGAAAATCCACCAGAAACTGGAATCTGTGTATGGAACATCTTGTTCACATGACACTGTTTCAACTCGGCCTGAGAGACCTTAGAGATGAGCCACGGTTTAGAGTATCAAAGACTGCCACGAACGAGGATACCATGGTGCTGGCGAGGCATGCTGTAGCAGTTGACCTACATATCTCATTACAAGAAATAGCTGTAATCTGTTACCTTTCACATGCACAATTCACCGAATCGTCCACGAAGAACTTGGGATGAAAACAAGTGCGTGCAAAGTGGTTGGTTACCCCACTTCCTGAGAGGGATGTAAAAAATGGAGAGAGTGAGATGCGCTAAACTGATGCTTGTCGTCTTTGAACCACAGAGGCCCAACCGGCTGACTGATGCCATCACAGAAGATTAAACTTTGATCAGCTTCGGTGGCACGCCCTCAGAACAGGCAAATGTGGTGCCAATCGATGAAGCCGGGGACAGACCATGCAGTCATCCTGATAATATGTTCCAACTATGCTGGACCCCTGGGGGTCGACATCCTGCCCAAGAAGACAACAATGACCGGTCACCACTAAACAAAAACAATGCTGGCAAAAGTTGTCGCGGCCGTCCAGGAGCAGCGACCAAACGTGGAAACCACATGAACAGTGTTACTCCGTGACAATGCTGTTCCCAACAAAGAAAGGGCTGCAGTTCAGTATCTGGAAGGAGAAAAGTTGCAGGTCCTGCCCTACCCATCCTACAGCCTTGACTTAGCACTATACGATTGTTGGCTGTTTTCTGCTTTCAAAGGTGGCCTCGCAGGAAAGACAGTTTGTTTTGGTTAGTTTGTTGTTGTTATTGACGATGTTGTTGTTTTGCGAATTCAAGACCTTGCAAGAAGGGTGATTTGAAAACTTCATGCAATACCCTGTTTGGACAAACACAACGCCTTCCAAAGATAGCTAAAGCGACTGCAGCACTGTGGACAGCAGCGAAGAGTACCTTGAAAATCCATGACAATTTCATTGCTGCAAGTGGTTTTATGTTTTGCAGTGATAGAACAGTTTGCACAACGGGACTGACCCTAGTATAGCGTAATGTCCATAGTGTATCCTGAATAAACAGCAGCGACCCCAATAGTATAGCCATGCAGAGTATATATTTATCTATTGCTATCCATTCAATTTTTTCCTGACCCATGACACTGAATAAAGAACTGCCTTGAACAATGGGTTTGAACGAGTCTTAATTCTGGTTTGGTTCAGCGATGCATCCGTGTAAATCGTCGAACCAGTAAGCGTGAAACAACCCAGTACAACACCGCTAAACTCACTGAACCGAAGCCGAACACGGCAGCGCCCGTGTGTCGAGACACGGCACGTGAAACGTTGTCAGCATCTGCAGTGAGCGAAGGCTGAACGAGCCACTGACGCCGAGCGCTGTGGAGGCTGGGTGGTGGGCCCACGTACGGCACGTCTCTGACACTCACCCTCACAGGGGCTGCACCACCTGCAACAACTCTCATCTTTTGTTTGAACCACGTCTGCCGTTGCCAACCTCCGACAGTCAGCCACCGCTTTTCCCGAAGGACGAGTTTTCGCACATCAAGAGATTTACACACTCACCTGAAAGGTTGAGTCAGGTCGGAGGAGAGATGAAGTTAGTGTAAGGGGGAGGTGTGGAGGTAACTGTGCGTCGGGGGTACTTGGGGGCGGTGGGGGTGGGGAGGGAGGGAGCGGCTTGGTTAAAGGTCCTCTCCTTCGCAGGCTAAACTTCTCCTGTGCTTGGATCAGGACAAAAGAGCATGATCCAGAGTATTAGTTTTGTGATTGAATGTTCCGTTGTGTTTATATTGATTTTATAGGATGACCTTTTTGGACACCATCACTAACACTTGTTTCACCAGCTCATTACCGTGCTGTGCTCTCTTTTTGCGCGCATCATTTTGACGTCACCAAAATGTCTTTGGCGTCACAGACAGAACACCAGAAAGCACTGTTTAGCGTATAGGTGACGAAAGCATCTGCATGTGGATTGCAATCATTTTTGTTTTGATCTCTGTGGAGTGAACTTCTGATGACGTATTGCACCGTTCAAGAAAAAGAGAGAAAAAAAGTAAGTTCACGAGAAAAGGTATTGGGTTTTACCCCAATCTATTCTTAACTCATACCGATTGGTAATGTTTTGTTAAAATTAGCCAACAGATGAAAATTAATAATAATGCAACAGACAAATCAGGGCTAAACTAACAAAAATATATACATGCCCCCCCAAAATGTTGTTTTTCGCCAAATCTGAAAAATCGAGTTCCTTTAAGGTGTACGGCTGATGCTTAAAGAACTGTAGTCTGTATAGAAATATTGGAGCAATCGTTCTGGCGCTTCCAGCTGTCAGGTAGAGTCGGCTGAGTGGAGCACACTGGTGGTTTCAGCCTCGGCGTCTATCGATTACAATTGTCTTTGCTTAGCTTTAAGTTCATCTCTCCTCTAGTCCCCCCCCCCCCCCCAGGCACCCCCCCCCTCCCACCCCGTCCCTCCCCCTCCCCCCAACCATCTACCTGTCAGATCTTCTTCACCTTTACACTCCTTCCGGCAGCTCCGCTCTTCTGTAGACACTCGAAACGTGTGTGTGTGTGTGTGTGTGTGTGTGTGTGTGTGTGTGTGTGTGTGTGTGTGTGTGTGTGTGTGTGTGTGTAAAAGTATAGCAGCACCGTGTAAATTGCATGAATGTTTGATATGAACCTGTTTTATATAGTTTTATATTATGTGCGTTTACAAGAAGTATAGTTTGCCTTGGAGTTTCAAAAAATTCAATGTGTGCTATCGTCTACTCTGATGTGTTATAACTATTTTAGCCACAAACTTAATTTCTGTAATGAGGTAAGGTGATTTTGAATCTTGAACTGAGTGCCCAGAATACCACTCTTCCGCACCAAGCCTAGTGGTCAGCGTTCTTTCTCTTTCCTGGCTCCAGCTGCCTGGAACTAATTCCCTGTTTCTGTCCGTCATGCTGACTCTTGTCAGTTCTTTCAAATCATTCCTCGAAACCATTCTCTTTTCAAAACCCTTTTCTTCAGTCCCATTGACTCGAGATACGTACGTACGTGTGTGTGTGTGTGTGTGTGTGTGTGTGTGTGTGTGTGTGTGTGTGTGTGTGTGTGTGTGTGTGTGTGTGTGTGTGTGTGTGTGTTATTACATTGCTATCGATATGCTTTCCTATCGTGATTCGTTTCCACCTCGGTTCCCCAGTGACTGCTGTTCTGCTCCAGCGATTGCATATATTCATGCCCCTTATACAAGTTTTACCAGTTGTTTCGGTGGCAGTAGCTGTAGTGTATATATATATATATATAGCCAGACACATAGATATGTCAATCGGCCTCTGTGCTAATATCCATATGAAAAGGTCGTGTGTACCACACAGAGCCATATCCGTGGTGCATAACCCGAAAACATGGGGATCGACACGATTTGAGCAGAATCAACCCCGACTGATCGGGGAGCAAGCCGTTTAAGGACTGGGTGTAGGGAGGGGAGCGGGGAGCGGGGCTGGTACACACTCCGAGCATCACTTTCCGGCACCTTCCTCCAAAGGAAGGATGTCGTAAACCAGTGCTTGGAGTTTGGGGCTGGTACTGCAAGGAAATATGTAGAACCTTTCCAGGCTGTTGCCCGAGCAGTTGCGGTTTAAAAATGTTGGCTCCCTGTTGATGCACAAGTTTCCTGGTCCATGACACTGTATATTTATAACGACTCGCCTTGAACAATGGGTTGAACGAATCTTCCAGTTTTATGAGCGACACACCCGTGAAAATAGTGGAGCGAGAAGAGAAAGCGTGAAAGAACTCGGTACAACACAGCTAAACCAAGGCCAAACATTGCAGCGCCCATGCATCGAGCACATAACACATGAAAAAGTTATGCAGCTCAAACGAAACACTCAATAATCATTATCTTGATCTTAACCCCTTCAGTGCCCCAGCCTGTAAGATGTCCGGGCCGAAAGATGCACGGCGGTATATTCCGGTCCTATAACACATCTACCTTCACTGCTCTGCGTTTTGGAGAAAATCCTTTCACATACCAGTGCGAAAAAGAAAAGAAAAAAAGGCTTCAGGGTTTCAAATTTCGGAGTTTAATTGGGCGCTTTTTCGTGTGGCATCATGGCACTGAAGGGGTTAATTCTCAGTATAAATGCGGTCGTAGCTCAAACTAAAGACTCAATAATCATTATCTCGATCTTAATGCGCAGTATACGTGCGGTCATAGCTCAAACTAAAGACTCAATAATCATTATCTTGATCTTAATGCGCAGTATACGTGCGGTCATAGCTCAAACTAAAGACTCAATAATCATTATCTTGATCTTAATGTGCAGAATACGTGCGGCACGCCGACGAAACCCAATCTAGGGCATATAATTATACCGTCAGAAGATAAAAGGGAGCAGTCGATGTTTCAGGGGCTGCGAGAGATTTGTTCCTTTAAGCTTTCTGTTGTCTCGATGCTAACTGATTTAGACTGTTCCAGTCGATGGTGGTCCTGGAAAAAAAAGGTTTCTGTAGACAGCGGCTTTTGTTGCACTGTATAACACTACCAGCTGTTTCTGGCGTGGCCTACGTTTTTTTTTTCGTTTTTTTTCCACCACTGTATTTGTTGTCTTGAAGTCCGTTGGGGTTTTGGGTTTGATCAGTCTTTTAGAACTTACTGGTGTAAAAAACATCATTTGCAGAGGTTGCAAGAGGGTCTGCCCTCTGACTATCTTGGAGAAGGTCAGTCTTTGTTTCCTTTGTTTGTTTGTTTTCTGTTCTTTTTTTCCTTCTTTTTCTTGTGTTCTTTTCTTTTTGAGGTGGCTTCAGTCCGGGTCTGTCAATGTGTTGCTGGCACAGCCAGGGGTGCGGTCTTTGTAGTTCTGGTCTACCAAGCGGACTGCCCGCCTCTGCATGTTTCCTAGCTTGTTAATGTCATTCTGTTCTGGTAGGCAGGGTCCCAGACTACAGCACAGTATATCTGAATCAAGTGGAAGGCAACTGGTGGGAGCCGGCTTGGCCTAGCGGCAAGGCGTTAGTGCTGGTAAGCAGAAGGGCTTCGGTTCGATTCCGCTTCGGCTTTTCTCTCTCTTCAAAAATTGAAGTCTGTGGACACTGTCTTCAGAGCTCAGGAACTGTGTGAAAGTCGAGGTGGCCGTCCTGGGCTCCCCTCCCTAATAAACCTAC
The DNA here is from genome assembly GCA_018857735.1 of Alviniconcha marisindica. Taxonomy (NCBI): domain Eukaryota; kingdom Metazoa; phylum Mollusca; class Gastropoda; family Provannidae; genus Alviniconcha; species Alviniconcha marisindica. The sequence continues at coordinate 1,733,812 of JABMCL010002470.1, forward strand.
GGTTTCTGCGGACGTAAATCAACACTCAAACAACCAACAACACAGTCTTGTGACTTTGTTCCTCGCAATGAATGAAACATTAAAACAGCTCCAGTCGTTACCCATCGTAGTACAGGAGTCACTCTGGTGGTGAAAGTAAACATGGTGCTTAACGTCCACAGAAACCATAAGGCTTATTAGGGACGGGGAGAATGTTGGGAAGGGGGTATGGAGGTGGGGGAAGAGGGAGAGTATATACCTATCGCTACACCGTCACCACCAGAATGACCTGCATTAAGATGGGCAGCGATGAGAGCCATTTTAATGTCTTCATTAATTGTGAGGGACAAAGTCACAAGACAGTGTCCACAAACCACAACCTTTTTGAAGAGAAAGGAGAGCCGAAGCGGTATCGAACCGAGGTCCTTCCGCTTACCAGCCTAACGCCTTACCGCTAGGCCAACACCGGCTCACAACCTCTGGTGGTGATAGTTCAGCGTTAGGTATAGTCTCCCTCCTCCTCCCCCCCCCCCCCCCCCCCCCCCCCCCCAACCTCCTGGGATCTCGGTTCCCGCCAGCACCTCTTCGGAGACAACTCGGCGTTAAACGTGTTTAACCATCCAACAACCAACGTCAACTCAGCTGCAAGGAGCATTATTTAACCAATGAGCGTGGCTGCTAGATCTTTCGGTCACTGACTCTACCTCCTAGATTGAAATGGAAGTGAGAACGTATGGCGTGTTACTCGTACATATTAGTCACAGTCAGTCAACCACTGCACAAGACCGCACTTCTTCTTCTTCTTCTTCCATGGTGTTTTACGTCCAGTAGAAACCTTAAAACCATACGGCTTATTAGGGAAGGGCGAAGAGTGTGACAGGGAATGAAATTAGGACTAAGCCCGCTTCCCTGTTCACACTTCTCGTGAACTCCGATCAAGACCGCTCTGATGGCCCATCTGTTTACAACCTACTATTGCTAGTAAATTCTCTACTCCTTCCCCCCTCTCCCCCAACTTGTTATTAAATTATTACAGTTGGCTGATTCTCTCTCTCTCTCTCTCTCTCTCTCTCTCTCTCTCTCTCTCTCTCTCTCTCTCTCTCTCTCTCTCTCTCTGCTCTCTGTGTGTGTGTGTGTGTGTGTGTGTGTGTGTGTGTGTGTGTGTGTGTGTGTGTGTGTGTGTGTGTGTGTGTGTAAATTAAAACGCGCAGCGAAAAGAGAAAGTGGCAGATTTACAAGTAAATATATCGGTCCACAACACACACACACACACACACACACACACACACACACACACACACACACACACACACACACACACACACACCAGCATCTCCAGGAGCAGCCGATTCTTGCTGAGACGGATGCACGGTACGGCCATTAATTGAAACTGTCTAAAGCTACCAACAGAAAACGCTCTAATGTCTGGATATGATCTGTGCTTAGTTTATTTGATTGTTGGTGTTTGAGAGAGAGAGAGAGAGAGAGAGAGAGAGAGAGAGAGAGAGAGAGAGAGGGGGGGGCAGGAGGGAGGGAGGTTAGAATAATGCATGTATTAAAAAGTAATCCGAGTTTTATGTCCACGCCTGCGAACTGAAGAGAACACAAACATTTCAATAAGTCAACAAGAGGCGCACAGGACGGAAAAGAAGCGCAGTGAAGAAGAGGCACAAGCAATTACTGCCACTGACGTGTCCTGTTTTGCTGTTACTGCTTGTTCTTTGCCGTGCCATCGGCCTGTAAGTCGGAATGTCCTGTTTGGGACAAAACCAAAACACTGTGGAACACAGGAAGAGCCGTTGTTGAAAGGAGCTGGCGAGAGAAAAAAAGACAAGACAGAAAGACTTACCTTGAAGACGGTGTCTCAGAACGTTAAAGGAAGTAATACGCCCAGCGTCCTTGTACATCTGCGACTGTCCCTGTTCATTTTCCATGTACACATATATACATATCAACACAAAACCATGCTGTTAAACATTTTCTGCGTGGCACAAAATGAAACGAAACAACATTTTCAAAAGATTGTAATTTGAAATGACGCATAGACGACACATGTCCAAGACATGACATTTGCCGCGATTTATGAGTTAAAAGGGAACCATAGGGAAGACGCATATCTCTCTCGTTGAGAACTTTATTTTTTATTTTTAATGCACTCACAGCAGCTTTGCAATCGATTTCTAGTCCTCTTTGTTAAAAATCGACGTTTGAAAGTCGCGAAAACAGGACTGAGAGTACTAATTTTAGTCCAACAGTCTGTATCGGTGACGTCACGAACAAGGTTGGAATGTGACAAATGCATCAAATACGTCACGAGTCAACCTCTGGCTGGTCTTCATTGGTAATGTGCAAACCAACAATGCTGGGCTCAAATTAGCTCAAATTAGAGAGAAGAAGTGTTGTTTTGCATAAATATCGACAGAACACCCCCAGTGAAGCACAGGCCTACAGATGGACATTTCTGCGCCTGCATGGTCTACGTTTTCTATCCAGCTTGCGTCTTCGCTTTGGTTCCCTTTATGGTGTAACTATTTCACTCCAGAAGTCTGCAACCTAAAGACCAAAGACAAAGGAAGCAGCGGAACTTTATGTTGTTACTTTTTCACTTTAGAAGGATGCAACCTGAAGACCGAAGATAAAGGGAAGCAGCGGACCTTTATGGTGTAACTACTTCAGTTTGGAATAGACGATTTCCGGAAATAACAGGCGAAGATAATTTGACAGTGTTTTCTTACTCCGGGAGAGTGAAGTCCCCTGAATGGAGGTAGCAGCGGAGAAGAGCCGATCTGCGACACTTTGAGATCTTCAGGCATGGACCTATTTTAATTTATACTAGACTACCAGCTGGGGGAACCTACTATCCGATCTGCACGTTCCCCGCGAGCAGAGAGTGTTTGATCGGCATTTTGATGCCTTTTCTGCCTTTTGTTTACGGGTATCCGTCATCTTGCCCACGTGCTCACTGTACCCCCAACAAAAGCGTGCCTACTCTGCGCTACACCCGCAGGCATGGACCTATATATATATACAGATCCATGCCCGAAGGCTCTTACCGAGTGCAGTCCCCTGGATTTCCGAAGATCGTCTATTAGGCTGCAACCTAAAGACCAAAGTTAAAGGGAAGCAACGGACCTTTAAATTGTCACTATTTCACTTTAGAAGGCTGCAACTTAAAACTGAAGTTAAAGGGAAGCAGCGGACCTTTAAGGTGTAACTATCTCACTTTGGAATTAGGCTGCAACCTAAGACCGAAGCAAAAGGGAAGCAGCGGACCTTTAAAGTGTAATTATTTCTCTGTGGAAGGCTGCAACCTAAAGACCGAAGATAAAAGGAAGCAACGGACCTTTAAGGTGTAACCATTTCACTGTGGAAGGCTGCAACCTAAAGACCAAAGTTAAAGGGAAGCAGCGAACATTTAAGGTGTAACTATTACACTTTGGGCGGCTGCAACCTAAAGCCCGTTCTTAACTGCGCGAATGTTTGTTCGCCGAACATACTTCGGACAGTTCGACGAACTATGATTCGTTTCTTAATTGAACTTTTAGTTCGCCGAACATGGTTCGGACAGTTCGAACAATTTACTTGTTCTCAACTGGCTTGTAATGAGATGCAAGCTTCGGCCCGAACTTGCGGCAGAAGCGCAGCAGACAGCATGATCGAAAATGTAGGCTAAAGTCAAGACAAGTCAATATATTTTAATCATCCCTCACAGGGTAATTCAACTAACTACTATCTCATTCTGGGTCTCCGAGACAAGGCTGCGCCTCCCACACTTCAACAAATAAACAAATTCCCTCCGAAGCGAGTGAAGAACCTAGCGACACCGTCATCCATTTTTATTTTTATTTTTTCTTCATCCACAGGAGAGCTCTGCTCTCAGCCAATCAGAGGCAATGATCGTCGAATAGGGAGAATGTTCCCAGAACATGTTGAGCGAAGCTTTTTGGACCCGAATATAGCTTCGACGAATACTTCCAACTAGGTTCGCGAAGAAAAGTTCGCCCAATTAAGAACCAACTAGGTTCGCCGAATACTTCCAACTAGGTTCGCGAACAAACATTCGCCCAATTAAGAACGGGCTTAAGGACCAAAGATAAAGGGAAGCAGCGGACCTTCAAGGTGTAACTATTTCTCTGTGAAAGGCTGCAACCTAAAGACCGAAGATAAAGTGAAGCAACGGACCTCTCAGGTCAGTTACTACTTCACTTTGGAAGGCTGCAGCCTAAAGATCAAAGACAAAGGGAAGCAGCGGACCTTCAAGGTGTAACTATTTCTCTATGGAAGGCTGCAACCTAAAGACCGAAGATAAAGTGAAGCAACGGACATGTAACTACTTCACTTTGGAAGGCTGCAGCGTAAAGATCAAAGATAAAGGGAAGCAACGGGCCTGGAAGAAAACTTTCATGGATTAGTGTCTATTAAAGCCACGTCTGGTCAAGGAATTGATAGGCGTTTTGATGTGAGATTTTCAGCCATGAGCTTCACCAAACAGCATTTGTATTGACCAACAGGGCGCCCAGTTTCAATTTCCAGACTGCACGTGATAGATATATGACATTAATTGAAAGGTCGCTTAAAAATAAGCGTCAATACACCTACAGTCAATCGATTTTAAATAATTAAATTATTTAAAAAAAGCATGCAACAAAGACACTAGGAGAAGAAGAAAAGTTTTTGCACATACATTGCGCATAAATACGTTTAACATAAACAGTAATGTCTACATTATATACATACAAGAACATATAACACGTCGAAAGAGAAGAAATAATAAACCATACACACGTACGAAACATAAGATACGACTGAGTGCCTATTGAAATGACTTTATAGGATATTGGAATAAACCAGAAAATAGCTACACAGAGAACAAAATCAACACCAATAAACGAAGAACACAAGAGGAGGTGTAATGGACAGACAAGAATACTGGCCAATGATTATATACAACAGAATCAATAACCAATGCACGTAATTACGTCGACAGAACACAGGAACAAACACGGACAACAGAAACAACAGCCAAACCATATAACTGTAAAGAACAGAGTAACAAACATTGAGAAAGCAACACGAACGGAACCAACAGTAAACTGATTCAACCGTAGAGAAGATAGAATAAACACGGAGAATAAGAACAGAGATAAAAACATCGAGAAAGCAACACGAACGGAACCAACAGTAAACTGATACAACCGTAGAGAGGAGAATAAAAACCGTGACCAGTATACACGTGTAGACAAGACAGAAACATGTACAGAGAACAGAGACCATGACCAAAATACACTCCTGTAGAGGACACGGTAACAATCACGGAGAACAGAGAACATGAACAATGTACACGACTGTTGAGAACAGAGTAGCAAACACGTTGCTGTGGAGAAAACAGTAACAAACACAAAGAACAGACACCATGACCATTGGACAGACTGTTGAGAACAGACAAGAACAGTAGCAAAGACCAGTAAACAACTGTAGGGAACACGGAAACAAACGGCCAACCTGACGTCGTGGGCTTAAACCCCGGCATCAACTGCTGAATGATTTCGTCAAATTTCTTCCCCGTAGTCATGATGACAGAATCAGGTCCTCAAGTAGACGAAGACAGAGTAAAGAAATCCACCCCGATAGTACGTCTGGAACTGCTAGTTCTCCTTCGAGTCCAGATCGAAATGTGTTCTCCTTGAGGCAAACAACTGCCTGAGGAATTTTCTGTGGAAGCTTTCTGTACAGACTGCTTTACGTTGGCCGAAATGTGTGAACAAACACCTGCAGAGAATACCCCAGGGTTATCTTCAGTCTCTATCTGGGGAACTTCCACTCAGTTTATTACTCAACGTACGTAGAGTATTTTCTCAGGCCAAAATGTGCGAGCAACAGTGGCAAACAACAGTTCCACGAACACTATACAGTTGGGTTACGCTTTTCTTCTTCTTCTTTTTTCTTTCCTTTTTGAACACTCAGCGAACAGTCTGGTGGCAACTTGTTCTTGGAGTACGGTGAGAACGGCTTGGTGATACTTTGACCTTTCAGTACAGAGAGAACGGTTTGGTAATACTTTTTTGTCCTTGGAGTACGGTGAGACCACTTTGTCCTTTAAGTACGATGAGAACGGCTTGGTGACACTTTGTCCTTGGAGTACGGTTAGAACGGTCTGGTGACACTTTGTCCTTGGTGTACGATGAGAACGGTCTGGTGATACTTTGTCCTTGTAGAGAGGACAGTTTGGTGACACTCTATCCTTTGGGTACAGAAACAACCGTTTGGTGACACTTTGTCCTTGAAGTATGGAGATGACGGTTTGATGACAATTTTGTTCTTGGAGTACAGGGAAAGCGATTCTGTGACACTTTGTCCTTGGAAAACGGACAGAACAGTTTTGTGGCACTGTTCTTAGAATTCTTAGCGAATGATTTCGTTGTTTTCAGACCTTACATTGACAGATTTTGCTCGACGCCTATAGCCAAATGCTTTGAATGACTGTTTTATTCACAGTTATTTCAACACTCCATAATGTGTTCAATATTGTCTGTCAACGTATGCTGTTTAGACCTCAGTCCTGCGGTATCTACCACTGTTTCAAAAGACTGAGCCCAGTGGCACGATATTTTACGCTTCAGAAAGCAAGAAACCTGCACAAAGTCCCCCCCGGCCCCCTTTCTTCTTCAGACTTCAGTTGTCTCAGGTGTCCTTCCTGAGGCAGTGGTCGCTTCGTGAAAACGGGTGCTCGGGGAGAAATAGGAAGGCAGTGGCGCCTTGGTCTCCGTTCTGCAAGCTTACAGCCGGGAACTGGAGCTAACTGCTCTCACCTCTGCAAGCTTATGCTTTGACTCCTCTCCACGTGTGGGTCGTTCCTCTTCAACAACCCGTGACGAACTAGTCTTCGGAAACCCAACGGACTGCTGGGTTCTACGCTGTGACACTGCGATGCAAAGACAGCTGACTGTTGGTTCTGCACTGTCACACTGCTGCAACCGACTGCTGGTTCTACACTGTCACACTGCTGCAACCGACTGCTGGTTCTGCACTGTCACACTGCTGCAACCGACTGCTGGTTCTACACTGTCACACTGCTGCAAAAGACTGCTGGTTCTGCACTGTTACACTGGGACAACGTACTGCTGGTTCTACACTGTCACTCTGCTGCAACGGACTGCTGGTTCTGCACTGTCACACTGGGAGGCAAAAATAACGAAGTGCTGGTTCTACACTGTCACACTGCTGCCACAGATTGCTAGTTCTACACTGTTACACTGCTCAACGGACTGCTGGTTCTACACTGTCACACTGCTGCAACAGACTGCTGGTTCTACACTGTTACACTGTGGCAACAGACTGCTGGTTCTGCACTGTCACACTGCGAGGCAAAACAACGAATTGCTGGTTCTACACTGTCACACTGCTGCCACAGACTGCTGGTTCTACACTGTTACACTGCTCAACGGACTGCTGGTTCTACACTGTCACACTGCTGCAACAGACTGCTGGTTCTACACTGTTACACTGTGGCAACAGACTGCTGGTTCTGCACTGTCACACTGCGAGGCAAAACAACGAATTGCTGGTTCTACACTGTCACACTACGGCGACGGACTGCTGGTTCTTCACAGTAACACTGCTGCTACGGACTGCTGGTTCTACGCTGTCACACTGTGGCAACGGACTGCTGGATTATGCGCTGCGGAGCAAAGAGAGCAGACGGGCTGGAAACAATCGTGAAGATCAGAAAGCCGAGGATATCATTGCCATCACGGAATCGCGGCACTTGAAGAGAATCGAAGTTAATGGGGAAACTGACACTGCTGATCCCCCAAAAGAGGAATCAGAAAGAAAGAGAACAAGTTAGGGGGTAAGGAGGTAGGGATGAGGAGGGAGAGGGTGGGGGGTGGAGTGGTTTGAGGGTTATGCCTATGTGCCACAGATCCAAGATCTAAGAGGGCAATGTTTTCTCGATAATTATTTATGTCGCGTTTCCTGGGACAGCCGGCCGGGAGGGCAGCTAGGCGCCATTCTCAAAGAGAACTCCATCGACGGGCCCTTCCGCTCAGAGGAAAAAATCCAATGGTGCAGAATGTTTCGTGTCTGGCTTTTCTATACCGGCCCGTTCGCACTGACGGCTTGACGCTGGGAAAGAGACGGGAAAACGGCGAGCAGGAGGAGGTGACAATTTTTTTTTCTTTCTTCTCCCCCTTACTGCAGCTCGGAGAGAGACAGAAAAGCGTCGATCGGGAAAGAGGTGACAACTTTCTTCTTTCTAACCCTTACCGCAACTCGGAGGCCAGAAATTTGTCTGGCACATTTCTGTCGGTTCTGCGGCAGCCTGGACGTCACGGGACAACCGTGCCGTCAGGTCAGTAAGCGTGGCACAATCTGATTAGGCTGATTGTGGAACCAGCGCACTGTTTTCCTGATGCTCAGCTCTCACCAGTTTCGTTTCCCTCCCGACGCTCTTGCTCCCAGTTGTGATGGTGGGGCTGTGTGAACTGACGATGAGGACGTCAGCGAAATTGTTGGCGGCTTTCGTTTGGCCACGCACGTCGTGTTTGCTTTAGGGAAGGGGTGTCTGAAAACAAAGTTAAATATTTGCATTGATTTGGTTTTTATTAGATACTTGAGCTTGTCATTCGAGTACGTGTGCTGTGGGAAGGATGCTCAGTTTTATTTTTTTCGCAGATTTCGCGCGCGAGCATGCATGCGCGGGTGTGTGTGT
>JABMCL010002470.1:1747500-1750000 GCA_018857735.1 Alviniconcha marisindica
CGTAGTCTGTCCATCAGGGGACCAAAAAGACAAAGCAATTAGCCAGCCTCAATCGACACGCTAAAAGGAAAAGAAAAGGCACAAAAAGCCACCCAAAAAAGCAACAGAACAAAGAATGTCACTGCACTGGATCACTAAGACAATGAAGCGTCTAACAAAACAATCTGCTAATAATGCATGAAAACAAAACAAAACAACTTAACAAACACTTAACAGCAAAAACTGAAATGTCACCGTCAGTACAAAAAGTGTTCAAACAAGCAGACCAGATCCCCCCCCCCCCCCCCCCCCCCCCCACCCAAATAAAATATCCCCAAACCCCCACCCCTTTTTTTTTAATCACCGCTGATGTATATCGCCCACATGATAGGCAACACCAAGTACTAAAAGGTCGCGCTCAGAAAACACATCTGTGAGTGGGATACTGCCGCAATATGAAACAGGTTGAATCTGAGTTTCATAAAAAGTGTTGTCGTAGCCTGCGAGTCTTGGCGAGCAGGCTACGACAACACTTTGCACGAGTGTTTCATATTTCGCGGTGACCCACGAAGAAAACCATTCGTTGGAGCTATTTATTACACGTGCGTACAGTAACTCTGCCTGGTATGGATCCAGCTTTGAGTGTGAAATGACAACAAAAAATCTTCAGTCTTCTGTGACAGCCTTTTTACGCTGTGCATGCTGGTTGCGCACATGGAATTAGTCCCATTAGTCTCAGTGCATCCATCATCTGATGTATCTACGTGTCTTGTCTTATCATTGGCACAAACAAGAGACAAAGAACAAACTTAGGTTGCAACGTTTTACAGAAAGCGAAAGAAAAGAGATTTCATATCATTGTTCTGTGCGGTGTATCCGTATGCCTACAACTCTGGAAGCCGGCCAACAACACAACCATACAGCGAAAACATCTGAAGTAGTAGTCTTGTAACAAAGTCTATGCTAATGTTCATTAATCTCCAAACGACTTACGCTTCTCTTTGGTTTGCGTATCTATTCAATTTTGACAATACGGTTGAACTTACCTCCGGAACAGACGACAAGTCGAGCGGGCAAAGCTGGTCACGTGACAATCCCAGCAGACGACAAGGCACACGAGCTGCGCAGAAGGCCTACATCGGGCGGCAGTTGAAGTTGTGTCTGCGTGTTATTTGAACGTGTTGTTGGCTCTTAAAACGGCATGACTTGGACACGGACGGAAAGTACGCTGCGCTGTCTTTAGACAGCAACATAGTGTGGGTTGGTACAATGTTCACACCGGAATTTTTACACGATTGAGTTGTGTGAGTGCTGTCTTGTCATTTCATTAAAAAAAATCCCAACGCCCATACTCTGTCTGCTCTAGTTCTCTTTGGCTATCACAGAGTGTTCATACCTCATCGAAACGAACTTTTGATACTTCTTGGCCTTTGTCTTTAGTAGGTCTTCCTCGGCTGCTTCTCTCAGTAGGATTAACTGCAGAACAAGTCGAGCGTTCGAACTATCGGGTATCGACTCCTTTCGCTGACAATGCAGTGGTCCTTGTATTCTTACACTGATCGACTGTCATGCGTTGTGAACTTAACTCGACCCACACCTCAGCCAATCACCTTTGAACAAAGCCGTATCTAGCTGCGATTCAGCCAATCATTTGTTCCTAAAACTGTTCTCTAACGTGTGGTGATATCACCTTGTTCTTTACCACTACATCCTGTCCAATGTGATACCGTAGAATAATCAGCTCGAAAAAAAAAATTGCATGGTACACTCAGAATGTAATATCTATGTATAATTTATGGCTGCCAATGCTTGGGATTTTTAATTTGCACACTGATTTTCATACATGCGATTGTACACTGGGGCTGTACGAACACTGTAACTTGAGAGAGTCTGCACCGAAAGCCGTCTTCGGGAGGAACTTGTCTCGTTGCACCGTGTTGTTGTTGTTGATGGCTTTAATATAGCGCTATTCTCCGCTCTAGATCAGACTTACTGCGCTCGCATCCGATTCTACATGAATGAGTAGCTTTTTATAGCGCGTTTTTGAATATTCACCGAGGTGGTGTACTTACAGCGCTGGAATGGCTGGTGCCACATGAAACTGCTGCCATCTCGGCGTGCTTTGCGTACATCATATAAACATGCACCGTGTCACGTCACATAATTCAAAGCCACATACGTAAGGCGCTTGCGTGTTTAGTTGCAACCCGCCACCTGCACTTTTGGCAGAATGACCGGGATCTTTAACGTGTTACTGCGGTAACGCGGGGGTGGAACGGATATTGAAGTAAGAGTCAGCATAAAAGGTTGACCCAGGAGAAGAAAATTCTCCCGCCTCTCCTGCAGGCATTCGAACCCGCGACCTTTCAATCACGAGTCCGCCGCGGCTCTAACCACTGAGCTGTCCCAGCTCCCTTGCGTCAGCAACACACCGGACCGGGCGCTCAACCAGCTGAGCTGTATCCCCGCCCCTCCCCCCCCCCCCCCCCCCCCCCCCCCCCCGAGTCTTTAATTACTGCTG
>JABMCL010002470.1:1760000-1807500 GCA_018857735.1 Alviniconcha marisindica
ATTTCATTGCGGAGAAATTCAGCGCGGGTGCAGATCCTAGCACTTGACCGTCATCCATCCATGTGTTGACAACGCTCCAGTGTGTTTGGCTTAGATTTCGAAAGCGAGTGCTTTCGCTCTGCGTTTATGACTCTCCTTCATTCTGGAACGTCCCTAGGGTAGAAATGGTCCCGCTTTCGTCACAGTAGTCCGGATATTTAAACTTCGCTGATTATATAAGTAATAATAATAACAATAATCATGAATACTCAGAGCGCCTAACCCGCACAGGCCCTAAGCGCTTACACGTTCTTTACAAATATATATTGTCAAAATTAAATGCATACAACATGAATGCCCACACGCACGCACGCACACACACAGACTCGCACACGCACGCACGCGCGCACACACACACACACACACACACACACACACACACACACACACACACACACACACACACACACACAAACACACCGGTCGTATATCAGGGCAATGAGACTGAAGAAAAGTTTTTTTTTAAAGAGAAAGGTTTTCATTGTTGTTCCGGTGCGCGAACGCGTGAGTTTGATGGATTCTTATAACCTCTACGCACTATCGGAGAAGGTGAGACGGTGCAGAACCCATTTTTTCTTTCTTCTTTTTTGTAGCGAAGAGAAGGGTGTGTGGGGGGGGGGGGGGAGGGGGGGGGGAGGGGGGGGGGGGGGGAGGGGAGTCAGATGCCACTCTGACTTTAAAAAGGATTAAAAGAAAAAGAAAAAACTAAAGGAAAGAGTTACGTGTCGTCGTATACGTGAGTACATTTCTCTAGAGCTGCTCTAAAAGAAGAAAGAGAAAAGAAAATAAGTAAGAGGCATAGGCGGGAACACAGAGAGAGAGGGTGGGGTGGGGTGTAGGAGCAGGATGGTGGTTGTAACAGATCGTACACGATACGTTGCCACTTAGGTAATGAGATTGGGTCTCACACTTGACCTTTCTTCTGTGATCACGACTTGTTCTTTTTAGCTCTCTCTCCCCCCCCCCCATTTCCGACACTCTGTGTGTGTGTGTGTGTGCGATTGCGTGCGTGCGTGCGTTCGCGAGTGCAATCGCGCGCGCGCGCGTGTGTGTGTGCGTAAGGTTGTGCGTGCGTGCGTGCGTGCGTGTGTGTGTGTGTGTGTGTTTCGAATATATGCATATATCTACACTTTATGGGTGTCATTTTTAACTGCAAAGTGCCTACAACCGTAGGACAGGCATTTACCTTTAAAGCATTTTCTTTTTCACTGTTTTCAGCGTGTAGCGGTGTTTGGAAAGTGCTGTGTGCTCATCCTGCTTCCTTGACGTATACGCATCCTCTTGAACACCATCATCAGTATTAATAATACTAGTCAAACGTCTAGTGCTTTCAGCGTGTAACAGTATGGGTGTATCAAGATCAAGACATATGGATACTTGCTATCATCACCGCAATCATCCTGGATCTGTAAATTTGCATTATTCCGTGTTGAAAGTTTTATGCACCGTAATTATATAAATCTTGTTGAGTCAAAAAAGTAAAATCAAACAAAACATCCATTCATCAGTCAAACATTTTGATTTCACGCCTAGAAGTCTTCATTAGTGAACAAGGACTGACGTTTTTAATAATACATACATATACGTTTTTGTTTATTTGTTCACTCATTCAACACACAGAAGCATACATGTAGTAAATGAAACAAATATAGAAATATCTTATTATTCAGACTGATAGATAAATAAACTGCCACCCCCCATCCCTCCTCAGTGAATCCATTATTCCAAGATGAAACAATAGTCATAAAACTATAGAAATAAAAATGAATCTCATTTACAGTTCATTAAACTGTTTGCACACATAGAAAATGCATATAACAATTGCACACAGGGTCCAAAAAGGTCAGGTAATACTGGATTTTAGCGTCCTGGCAACTGCACAGAGTCACACAGGATGATCAAACTCTGCCATGAAAAACTACACCTTTGAAAATCCTTCTCACTTATGCAAACCCTTTCTCTGGTGAAATTTACTTAATCAGTCCATAGATACAAGCACATAAAACACATTCTTCCAAGCACTGGACAAGAAAACAACAGTTCAACCAAAAAAACATAAGTTATTTTGTTTCTCATCCCATTTTTCATCATTTTTAACCATTTAACTGTTAAGTGTCGTTTTGTAGCTTGACAATGGGGATTACACCAAAAATTTGCAGATTGTGTGTCTGTGTCATAATAAATAAGCATTCATTTGAACCTTTTATGTGTTTGGATCTTGTTTTAGAATGCTAGCAGTTTATTCTTGTTCTAGATTTTTTTCAATCCATAGATTTTTTTCAATCCATAGATAGATACATAATTTTTAAAAACAACACACACATACACAAACATCCAACACAGAGTTTTGAAGAGCTCACGTCCCTTCAATACTGTTCTTGTTACAAAAGCATACAAGCTAGGACGTGCTGGTATCACTGACCATTCCATCCAATTTATCAATACCAGACTAAACAGAAATATAAAAAGGAATGGACAGAAACAAGAAAAACACCCAAGTATTAGAAACAATTAAATAATAATATTATTAAAATGCATAATGAATGGACAGAAACAACAAAAACACCCAAATATTAGAAACAATAAAATAACAAAATTATTAAAATGCATAATGGCAACTACCAATACCATAATTTTGGCAACAAGCTGCACACACCACCTCAATCAACTCTTAGCTGTTCCACAAATGCCATACAAAAAGCCTATCTCTTAACAAAGAACATTGAAGAATTTTCCTGGAAAGAAATAGGCTTTCAAAAATGACAAGACAAAAAGAGCAGCAGCCCTAGCTAGATAGAATGGAAATCAAATGACAGCCCTGAGTTTCCAGTCAGGATGATGACATCAGACATCCCCAGCTTCCATTCAGCAGATTTCAAAAAGGTGCTCTCTTCAATATTACCCTTGTGTACCATAAACAGCACATAAAACTAGGAGATGCTGGTATCATGGACCATTCCATCTAAGTTTTCAATACCAGTGGGGGGTTTTAAACATCAAGAAATTGGAAAACAACAACATGAAATGCAAAACAGTTGATACCATTGCCATAAAGAAGCGGGCTGCACATTATCACCAACCAATTACCTCCTAGCCACTTCAACAAACAAACAAAACAAGGGCCATGCAAAAAGCTCATTTCAAATATTTTTTTAAGTTAAAAAATAGCCACTTCCTAATTCTCACTTAAGGTGTATTATTTATTAACAGAATTAAGAGCTGGTAAAGCCAACAACACAGCACAAAGACAAGAACAAGCACACAAAACCAATATATAATATTATGTCAGCAGTATTTATGTCCGCAGTATTCCAACAACAAACGAAGTAATGTCTGACTGAAGACTTTTTTCGTGAAAAAAAGAAGAAATGAGATCATACCAGCAGTATTTATATATATAAACACAAACAATAACAAACTACGCAGTCCTAGTTGTCAGAAGCAAGGCACTGCAAACAGCTGCTGCATGGCAGGTCTAGAAGAGGACATAATAATGTCAGCAATATTTCACCAAGAAATAAAACAAAACACTTTGGGGTGTCCTGATGAAGACTGTTTGTTATTTAGTCATCTGATTTTAATGTCCTGTCAACCACTCAGGGTCATCCCAGGATGATTAAACTCAGCCATAAGGAAATACACATTTCAAAACCCTTTGCATAATTATATGTACACCCATTGTAATCAGGTAAAAAAGAAAATGATACCAGCAGTAAATACACACACTGACACTGCATCAATGACAGCATGTACAGGAGTGGGAAAACAGTTGCTCATGCAACACCTTCACACCAGACAATGGTTGAATCTCAGGGTTTCAATACAGGAATGCTAACAAACAAGCAACAGCTCAACAGAAATCAGTCCCCTGTCACACTGGCAAATGAAATGCCAAAATCTGCCCAAGTCTAACCTGGGTCTGGAATGGTCCACGTCAGGAGACAATACAGATCCAACCAACTGAAGCCTTTGCAGCCTAACATGATTTTGTTTTTCCCTCTCTTTTTGTTGTTGTTGTTGATCGCTTTTATATAGCGCTATTCTCTGCTCTTGAGCTGACTCACTGCTTGCAAGCGATTCTACACGAGTAAATAGCTTTTTATAGCACGTGTTTTGAATATCCACCGAAGTGGTGTACTTACAGTGCTGGCATGGCTGGTGCCACATGAAACTGCTGCAATCCTGGCACATTCTGTGTACATCATACAACAATGCACCACGTCACTTCATGCAAAGCCACATACCTCATGTGCATGCACATTTAGCTGTAACCCACCACCTGCACTTTTGGCAGAATGACCGGGGTCTTTTATGTGCTACCGTGGTAACACAGTACCAGAAACACAACTACATACAAAGGTACAAGTGCACTCATGAAATGCATGTACTTTATATGTATATTGCCAGGAACAGGAAATTAACCTATATAGTAAAAATATCATATATAAAACGGGTTAATTTTCTGCTCTTGGCATTGGGTTGATTCAAACATTCACAATTTTTTATTCCAGAAAAATATCACTGAGCACTGGTGTTTATAAAATATGTATATATAGGCAGCTTTGACCATAGTTTGATTCAAATTAACAAGTGTATGAAATACAAAAGATTCAGCATATTTTGCAAAAACATATCACACAGATAGTGGAGAGAGAAAAATGGAGAAAAACAACAACTCATTACTGACAAAATATTTGTGGAGCGGTTAACTTAACAACATGTAGTGCCTTTATGCAAATAAAACAAATGTGTCATGATTGAGCATATAAAGGTGTCAGCACAAAATACAAGGTAAGAAAAATATATATAATGTGAACTAATGATTAAAATCTCAATCCCTTAAAAACTGCATCCACACTAATTGTTTAGCCATCAAAAATTGCATCCACACTAAAGTTTTGGCCATTTTAAAGGGTATTATCACAATTTAAGGGCTGCTGTCATATGTTGTTCTCTGAACAAGTATAAATGTATAAAATATAGATGCAGTGCATACTTGCCAACTCAGTTCACATTATAATCCATCACACAGTTATCAAGTTGTTAGGAGAGAGATAGCTGTACCTACTCAGTGATGTACCTCTGACAAATCTGTAAATAACCTATAGCACACATGCCCACTCAGAGCTGTCCTCAACTAGTTACTCAAGTACATGGTGAAAGTGACCGTTTGCTGTTATAATAACATTTTCCAAACAGCATTACATCAACATAACAAAGTTTCCCAAAAGATGTCAGTGTCTATCGCAGACAGTGACAGAGCTCTGATGGTCAACATCATGGCTGATTTTATGAAGACTGGTGCCCATGCAAAGCTGGGTAAGCTTTGTCATCAAGTCGGAAAATCAACAGCTTTAGAACAAAGTGCAGCTGTCACTTACTATGCAGTATGCCATTTAAGAGATGTGAAGCCCTTGTATGTTTTTGCAAAATAGTCTATCAAGCCATGTAATCTGTCTATTGATGACAGAAACTAAATGATTCTGAGTTGTCAGGGTATCAAAAATGTGTCTTGCTTGTGCGTCCTGATTGGTTAATTGCATCTGTCGCAGTACTAGTAACACAATTTTCTAAAATATTATTGTAAATATGCTACACACTGGTATCATGACCACATCAACAATCTAAAACATCAGAAACTGATCTTCATTGCGAATCATGAATGAATTTACAATCTAACAAAATTTGAATGATAATTTTACTGAATTCATGGCCCAAAACCATGGCTGCTTTTGTCTACAGTTATTTTGATTGCTTTTAATTACAGTTATTTCAGTCAAGATTTTTTCATTTTTTTAAAAACAAATTCTTTTTAAAAGACACAAACTTAGAGCAAGGGTGTATATATTCCTGAGCAGTTAACCATGAAATGCTATGTTGATTGTCACCAAACTGATGGAACACATTCTGTAAACCACAATGGAACCTTGTAACTCTAATTTAAAACCTTGGTCCCAAGTGAATATGAAAGAATTAATTTGTTTTTCACATAGATAAATCATGCACACACATATTTTTTAATCAGCATGGATATCAATACAAAAAAATCCAGATGATGCAATAGCCATTTCACAGTCAAAAGAGATCTATCTGACTGAATCATCAAGTGCTGTTCTTTCATACATTTTGATATTGTTTCTTTGTTTTGTTTGTAAGTCATGCGTGGCACCCACATTTTCCTTTGAATGGAATAAAGAAGTCATTGACTTGACTTGACCTTATCAAATGTTTACGTTTGGACATCCACATTTGGAAAACTGATTTCTGGAATGAGAGTGAAGTACCAGCATTTGGAAATTCTGTTACCATGGAATTATATTTGGAAGTCAAGGTTTCTGGATTTATTAGCATCTAGATTAAAGAAGTTTAATTCAGTGTATATTTCACACAAATATAAATAATGATTCAGTTGCAAATTGTCTTTTTAATGATTCTCATCAGGCTTGAAAATCAATCATTCATGATTGCTATACATTTATCATGATCTGTTTTTCTCTCTCTAAAAGCAGAACAGCAAAAGAAAAAAACAAATTAGAAGCAGAAAGAAAGAATTGCACTTGGATAATATGATTAAAAAAAAAATGATTTGGCAAGATGATTGTGTGCATATATAGACATTCATAAAAATACCACCAGAAAAGCAAACAAACAAAAAGCAAACAAAATATACACCCATCCAAAAACATACCCATCCAACATCATCTCCCAAAATAACCCCCAAAAATACAATTTCTATTAAAAGAAATTGAATGCTAATCAACAGATTATCCATTTTGTCTGAAAGTTTCACACCTAAGTGACAATTAATTTAACATCGGGAACCAGCTTAAGTGGCTCGTACCTGGGATTTTTACTACTCGTGGTTGTTGTTGTTTTTGGTTTTTTTTATGAGAGAGAGAGAGAGAGAGAGAGAGAGGGAGAGAGTAACAGCTTCTTAAAAACAATACTTAGATTGGTATAATATCACAGGTTAGTGTATAAACACTGTATCCAAAATGAAAGGTTATCAAGTCAGAAAGAAAAACTGTACCCTGTCAAATATTCCCAGTTACAGACCGAGTCCTCAGTCCCCAGAGTTTCCATGAGATTTGTGTCACAGTCTGATGTTTGTCATGGCAGGTTAGCTCCTCTCCATCACAGAAATCAACACTGCTGTATTTCAGTTGATTAAAATTCTTCTATCACATAGGAGGTTAACCCTTCTATCACAGTGGGTTAACACCTTTATTACAGTAGATTAACAGTAATACCACCCTTTTATCACTGTAGGTTATCACTTCAATCACAGTATCTTAACATCCTTTTGTCAGGATAGGTTAACCCTATGACAGTAGGTTAACACTTGAAGCACAGTATATTAACATCCTTTTATCACAGTAGTTTAACCCTATCACAGTAGGTTAACACCCATATCACAGTAGGTTAACACCCATATCACAGTAGGTTAACACTTCAATCACAGTATCTTAACATCCTTTTGTCAGGATAGGTTTATATTCTTTTATAACAGTAGGTTAACACTTCTATCACAGTGTATTAACATTCTTTTATCACAGTAGGTTAACACCTTTTTTTCACAGTATGCTAACACCCTTTCACCACAGTATGCTAACACACTTTCACCACAGTATGCTAACACCCTTTCACTACAGTATGCTAACACCCTTTCATCACTGGATGCTAACACATTTTTATCACAGTATGCTAAAAATCTTTTATCACAGTATGCTAGCACCCTTTTAATCACAGTATGCTAACACCCTTTTATCACAGTATGCTAACACCCTTTCACCACAGTATGCTAACACCCTTTTACCACAGTATACTAACACCCTATCGTCACAGTATGCTAACACACTTTTATCACAGTATGCTAACACCCTTTCATCACAGTATGCAAAGAAAACACCCTTTTATCACAATATGCTAGCATCCTTTTATCAAAGTATGCTGACACCATTTTATTACAACAGGTTAACACTTCAGTTGCAGTATATTAACACCCTTTTATTACAGTAGGTTAAAGCTTCTACCACAGTATCCTAACACTCTTTTATCACAGAAGGTTAACCTTTTTCACACAGTATCCTAACACCCTTTTGTCACAGTACATTAACACCCTTTTATGACATAATAATGCTTCTGTAACAGTTGGTTACACCCTTTTATCATGGCAGGTTAAAAGTGCTATCACAGAAGCATAACTCACATCAGGAAATGGATACATCCTTACAGCCTTCTGATGGTAAACTCCAATTTTATTCACAGTATGGAGCAAACAACATGCATTTGTGAATCTTTCTGCAAAAGATATGGAGGACAAACAACCACACTATTAACAGTATAGTGTATGCATTCTTACAGAATTGGTCTGTATGTTGAAACAAACGACCATCACCCCACACTGTTTACAGTATGGAGCAAGCTACAGATGTGGTCTTACTGGTATCCTTCTGTGTGGTGAAGGAAGTGGCAAAGGCTGATGCCTGTTCCAGGGTCTCTGGGTCTGACAGGTCAGCCAAGCACCTGCCGTTCTCCAGAATCTTCTGCAGGGTGGGGTTGGGCTTGACCACTGCCAGGTTGGCCACATTGCCGGGAGTGTACACCACCCTGGACAAGTCCGGCAGTAGGTGCATGCTGTGCAGCTGAAACTGCGTCTGCAGCACGCACACCGTTGCTCGGGATCGGAAATCCCACACTGCAATGCTGCGGTCCAGTGAGGAGGATATGAGGAAGCGATCATCAAGGGCGAAGCGGAGGCTGGTGACAAAGTCCTGGTGCCTGGTCAGTTTGAACTCGAACTGCCCGGAGGCCATGTTCCAGACGTAGATGGAGCGGTAGCCAGTGGTCAGCAGGAGCTGGCTGTCCATGGTGAAGACAGCATATGTTGGGGTGGAGCGTTGCTGGAAGGACAAAAAATGGACATGGTGAGGACAGCGTATGTTGGGGTTGAAAGAAGACAACGTATGTTTGGGTGGAGCATTGCTGGAAGGACAGAAAATGGACATGGTGAAGACAGCATACGTTGGGGTGGAGAGTTGCTGGAAGGACAGAAAATGGACATGGTGAGGACAGCTTATGTTGGGGTGGAGCGTTGCTGAAAGAACAAAAAATGGACATGGTGAGGACAGCATAAGTTGGGGTGGAGCGTTGCTGGAAGGACAAAAAAATGGACATGGTGAGGACAGCATATGTTGGGGTGGAGTGTTGCTGGAAGGACAGAAAATGGACATGGTGAGGACAGCTTATGTTGGGGTGGAGCGTTGCTGAAAGAACAAAAAATGGACATGGTAAGGACAGCGTACGTTGGGGTGGAGCGGTGCTGGAAGGACAAAAAAATGGACATGGTGAGGACAGCATATGTTGGGGTGGAGTGTTGCTGAAAGGACAAAAAATGGACATGGTGAGGACAGTGTATGTTTGGGGTG
Organism: Alviniconcha marisindica; assembly: GCA_018857735.1. Classification (NCBI taxonomy): domain Eukaryota; kingdom Metazoa; phylum Mollusca; class Gastropoda; family Provannidae; genus Alviniconcha; species Alviniconcha marisindica. Next base: position 1,769,468 of record JABMCL010002470.1, read on the forward strand.
GAGCATTGCTGAAAGAATTTAAAAAAGGACATAGTGAGGACAGTGTATGTTTGGGTGGAGAGTTGCTGGAAGGACAGAAAATGGACATGGTAAGGACAGCATACGTTGGGGTGGAGCATTGCTGGAAGGACAGACAATGGACATGGTGAGGACAGCATATGTTGGGGTGAAGTGTTGCTGAAAGGACCAAAAATGGACATGGTGAGGACAGCATACGTTGGGGTGGAGTGTTGCTGAAAGGACAAAAAATGAACATGGTGAGGACAGCGTATGTTGGGGTGAAGTGTTGCTGAAAGGACAAAAAAATGGGATCTAAACCCATAAACAACAAAAAGTGGACATGGTGAAGACAGCATAGGTTGGGGTGAAGTGTTCCTCAAAGGACAGACAATGGACATGGTGAGGACAGCATATGTTGGGGTGGAGCATTGCTGAAAGGACAAAAAGTGAGATCCAAACTGATAAATGACAGAAAGTGGACATGTTGGGGTCATGGAGCATTGCTGAAAGGACATAAAATGAACATGGTGAAGATAGCATACACTATACAGGGCGGAGTGTTGCTGAAAGGACAAAAAATGGACATGGTGAAGACAATGTACACTATATAGGGTGGAATGTTGCTGAAAAAACAGAAAATGAACATGGTGAAGACGGTATGCACTAGGGAGGAGCATTGCTGAAAAGACAGAAAATGGATTTGATGAAGATGGCATATGTTGGGGTGGAGATTGCTGAAAAAAACAGAAAATGAACATGGTGACAATGGACTACACTGAGGTGGCGCATTAACACTGCAAAAAGACAAAATAAACAGGTCAGTGACATTAACGTAGTCACTGGTCAGTGACAACACATCCTCATAGCTGACCTAGCTGACACATATATGGTTACCCATGCAGTTTCACCTTGAGCTGTCTGTTCACATGCCACACATGTTGTGTGGTTTAGTGACTCAGTGACTGAGAGAATACCCAAAAAACCCCACCCCACTCCCTGAAACTATCATTGGCAGGAACTGCCACAACTAAAAACTTTGTTGTGACAAATATAATCTTGTTGCGACAAATGTTTTGTCGTGGCAAGCATACTTTTGTTGTGACAAACATGTGTGTTTCGTGACAAACACATGTTTGTCACAACAAAACTTTTGTCGAGACAAAAATGATACTTGTGGCAGCTCCCGCCAATGATATGAAAACCCTTCTTTGAAAAAATATCAACCTATAATCAATAAATTATTTTAAATCCAAACCCTTAATCTGAAGATTTCATTCTGATCTTTTCAACATATCAAGTTTTGGAGTGGAAAGTCCCTTTGAGTGACCCTGTTTTTCTGACATTTCAAGGGGGTGATTTACAAGAGGAGCAACTGAAGAGAAAACGACTCGCTTTACCTGCAGACGGTACAGGTACTGGTTCTCCGTGCTGACCACGCGAGTGATGCCATTGCCATCACATGCGGCCACCAGGTTGTCACTGGGACTGATGCAGACAAAGGTCAGGCTGGTCATCATCGTGTCCAGCTTGTCCATCTTCAGGTTGCTGCCGCCTGCCATGGACTCTTTCTCAGTGCCGTAGATGTTCATCACAATGGGGTACTCAAACATGGAGGCCACCACCTGGAAGAGAGAAATAATAATAATAATATAGGGAACTTAGGGAGTGCTTTCGGAATCTCAAAGTGCTTTACAACTTAAAGAAAAACATACAATGCACAAATACCCATAATACAAATCAATAGGATACAATCATACAAAACATATCAAAATTAACAAACATCTTCATACAAAACATGGCAAAAACACGCACACAAAATTTGCGCGCACACATACACGTGTGCACACACACACACATGCATGTGCACACACACACAGAGGATCAGATGTACACAATGTCAATACAAAATAAAAAGCACACACACCAGCACAGGCACACACACACACACACCACACACACACCACACCGGCTGTGAAGACATGGTGCATGGGGGTGGGGGGGGAGTAAGACTAAATGAGGCAAGACTTGACGAGAGAAGAGAGAGAAGAGAGAGGAGAGAGAGAGAGAGAGAGAGAGAGAGAGATGGAGGCAACCTTAACCTGCTGAGTAGAGTGTCCTGTGGGAGTTAACGGAAAGAGAGGAGTAGGGGGGTATAGGGTGGGGGGGTGTAATCAACGATTTCCATCCATCTTGAATTACTGAGTTAGAAAGATATTTGCAAGAAACAGAGATGACAAAGCCACAGAGGAGTCAAGGTGGGGTGGGGGGGGGGTGTGTGATCAGATTCATCATTTGTTGTGTGTGTGTGTGTGTAGAGTGATGTTGGAAGTGTGGTCCGTGATGTGTCGTGTGTGTGTGTGTGTGTGTGTGTTGTGTGTGTGTGTGTGATGTGTGTGTGTGTGGGTGTGTGTGTGTGTGGTGTGTGTGTGTGTGTGTGTGTGTGTGTGTGTGTATGTGTGTGTGTGTGTGTGTGTGTGTGTGTGTGTGTGTGTGTGTGTTGTGTGTGTGTGTGTGTGTGTGTGTGTGTGTGTGTGTGTGTGTGTGTGTGTGTGTGTGTGTGTGTGTTGTGTGTGTGTGGTGTGTGTGTGTGTGTGTGTGTGTGTGTGTGTGTGTGTGTTTTGTTGTAGTGTGTGTGTGTGTGGTGTGTGGTGTGTGTGTGTGTGGTGTGTGTGTGTGAATGCAGTGTGAGTGCATGCACACATGTGTGTGTATGTGTGTGTGCATGCTGGGAAGAGTGAGATATGTAACACATTATTAAATTAGGGTGTGTACTGTTGTAATGACTAATGTTTCATGCATAGCACTCTGACCTCACACATGTATCACAAAGGGGTTGATTCAGCACATTAGAAATGCATTTTATCATTATCAGTATTGTACAGTAGTGTATTACCACACTAAAACGACTATAAGCAGCAAGCTTGTTGATCAGCCCATACCCATTCATTGTAGCTTTGTCTTGAGTAAATTCTTGTTTCAACCCAAAACAACTCAAAGATAGTTGTAATTAGCTCTTTTTTCTTTCTTCATAGTTATTCAAAATAACCACTATGGATGCCATTTTTTCTGAGAAAAAAACAGGTATTTTTTAAACTTCCCCCCTCCCCCCTTTTACACCCCTCTACCCCAAAAAGGTCATACATACACACACACACATACAAATCACACACACACACACACACTGTCACAAACACACATACACTGTCACACACACACACACACACACTGTCATGCACACACATACACTGTCAAATACGCACACACATACACTGTCAAATACACACACACGCTGTCACACACACACGCACACTGTCATGCACACACACACACACTGTCATGCACACACACACACACACACACACACACACACACACACACACACACACACACACCACACACACGCATACATGTACACATGCATGCACGCACGCAAGCATGCACGTGCACGCACGCACGCAATACACACACATACACACACACCACACACATACATACACACACACACACCACACACACACACACATACACACACACACACACATGCACACTGACCTGAGTGCCACTCCTGTTGACTGCTGTGACGTGGAAGCAGTAGAGGAAAGACAGGGTTTTGATCAAGTCCCCTGTAACCAGAATTTCACAGCAACCATACACAGCCAGCACAAAACCGAATTCAAGGGTGAAACTTCACAAATTTGAATTAATGGTCGGGATGGCTCAGTTAGTACACTGTTGGACTGAAACTTTCAGTGCAAAACGTATGCGGGTTTGATTCCCTGGTGTGGCAAGGTTGGTGTTATTCCCTGGTGTGGCAAGGTTGGTGTGTTTTTCTTCCCCAGAGTCAATTTTAAGTGCAGAGTATGTTTCAGTGTTTGTGTAGCCCCTGAGCACAAGCACATGGATCAACATCTGGGTGCACTTTAAAAATATAGGCATGTGAGTTCGGGATTTATAAAAATATTTGGAGTCAGGGGTAATTTTTGTCTTTTTTATTATCTGATTAATCCATTGCTTAAAATTGAGGTTGTGTTATATTGGTAAGGCTACATACAGCAGCTGCAGAAGCAGCACAATCCATTCTTACCAGTGTGTGCGGTATTTCTGTGTGTTCAAACAATGGTAGATATGGCTGCCTGTGTTTGGGATTTTTAAAGTGCACACAGATGTATATATCCGTTCAGTTGCTGAAAACAGAGATATGTAACGGTATGGTAATACGGTATAGTATTCTATGGTATGACTTGGCATGGCATGGCATGGTCTGGTCTGGTATGTCATTATGGAATAGAACGGAATTATGTTGATGATGTTGATCGCTTTTTTAAATAGCACTATTTTCTGCTCTCAAGCAGACTCACTGTACTTGCGCATGATTCTACATGAATGACTAGCTTTTTACAGTACGTTTTTTTGAATATCCACCAAAGTGGTGTACTTATGGCACTGGCATGGCTGGTGCCACATAAAACTGCTGCCATCTCGGCGTTTTCTGTGTACACCATACAAACATGCACCATGTCATTTCATGCAAAGCCACATACGTAAAGTGCATGCATGTTAACTGGAACCTGCCACCTGCACTATTGGCAGAATGACCGGGGTCTTTTACGTGCTACTGCAGTAAAACAGGGGAGGGGCAGTTACCAAAATAAAGAGTCATCACAGGAAGTTGACCCTGGAGAAGAGAATTCTCCCACCACTCGTGCAGGGATTTGAACCTGCGACGTTTCAATCATGAGTCTGGCGCTCTAACCACTGAGCTATCCCTGCTCCAAGGATAAAATGTGGCATGATACAGTATGGCATGGCATGATGCGGTATGGCAACTCTAACATCAAAGCAACACACACCTGTTTTGAGATCCCAGAGTTTGACCTTTCCTTCCATGCCACCATGGCCAAGGGCAGCAGTGTAGCCACCTTCTGCAATGCAGCTGATGGCTTGTTTACCGTTCAGTCCGGGTACCGTGTACAGCAGCTTTGCTGCAACATACAGCAGGAAGCGGGAAGGTGTGGAATCATCTGAACCCATTCAAGACAAAAATATATAGTGGTCCCACAGTTGTGCTGCCAGCAGCACCATTTTCAATCTCCATTTTCAGTCATTGTTGGTCCATCTTAGTGTGGGCTGTGTTACAACACACAAACACCAGCAAGAACGCAAAGACTTAGGCTGTGTTACAACACACTGACATCAGCAAGAACACCAAGACTTTGGTCATGACACACTGACACCATCAAGAACACCAAGGCTCGGGTTGTGTCACAACACACCAGCAAGACCACCAAGACTTGGGCTGTGCCACAACACACTGACACCAGCAAGAACACCAAGACTTGGGCCATGTCACAACACACTGACACCAACAAGAACACCAATACTTAGGATGTGCCACAACACACTGACAGCAGCAAGAACACCAATACTTAGGATGTGCCACAACACACTGACAGCAGCAAGAACACCAAGACTTGGGCTGTGTCACAACACACTGACACCAGCGAGAACACCAAGACTTAGGCTGAGTCACAACACACTGACACCAGCAAGAACAACAAGACTTGGGCTGTGTTACAACACACTGACACCAGCGAGAACACCAAGACTTAGGCTGTGTCACAATACACTGACGCCAGCAAGAACACCAAGCGGGAGCTGCCACAGTATCATTTTTGTCATGACAAACAAGTGTTTGTTGCGACAAACGTGTTTGTCATGACAAAACACATCTTTTGTCATGACAAAAGTATGCTTGTCATGACAAAACTTTTGTTGCACACAACAAACATATTTTTGTTGTGACAAAACTCTTGTCATGACAAACATTTGTCGTGACAAATTTATTTTTGTGGCGACAAACTTACTTTTGTTGTGACAAACATGTGTTTGTCATGACACAACTTTTGTCAAGGCTTGGGCTGTGTCACAACACACTGACACCAGCAAGAACACTGCATTTAGTAATTTTGGTCACATTTATTTATTTTGCATTATATTCCTGTTACATCTATCAAGTTAGCATGCCAGCAACACTTGGTTTATATGCTGCATATATTGATATAGAGTGCACTGAAAGGGGTCAGTTAATTTCCTACTTTTTCCTACTGATGTATATGCCAGAAGTGGTCCTGTCACTGACAGTGTCTATGTATTCAATCAAATCAAAATCAAGACATACACATACTTGAAAAGGTAATCTGAACATCTCCAAACTCTGCTGTACTTATTCTTAAAACTGTGTGAACCTCTTTCACAAGTGGAATGTATGATGAAGACATAAAGCATACTTATTACCAAAATATATTATTTTACTTTACACAAAGAAATTTGCTCACCTTGCCTGGCATCAAAGACAGCGACAATGTTCATGGCAGCGACCATGAGGTAGTCACCCTTTCTGGACAACACAATGAGATGCACCGGGGGCAGGTCAGAGGTCACGATCACAGGCTGGTCGCAGCTGTCATCAGAGTTGTCCAACTTGCTGTAGGCCACCACTCCTTTACCCGTGCCAAAGTAGACCATGCTGTCATCCATGCTGTTGGAAGATTTAAAACCAGCTATAATAAATGTTTCATCCATGCCAAAGCAAGCCTGGCTGACATCCATACTTGTGGAAGATCCAAAACCTGCTGTACCTTCCCCGTCCATGCCAAAGCAAGCCTGGCTGTCATCCATACTTGTGGAAGATTTAGAACCTGCTGTCCCTTCCCCATCCATGCCAAAGCTAGCCTGGCTGTCATCCATACTTGTGGAAGATCGAGAACCTGCTGCACCTTCCCCATCCATGCCAAAACAGGACTGACTATAGCTATCATCCATGCTTCTGGAAGATTTAAAACTCACTTTAACAAACTGCTATTATCCATGCAAAAGTAGGTGAGGATCACAAACACAATACTGGAAGATTTAAAATCTGCAAAAATTAACCTCCTTCATTTGTGCCAAAGTAGCCCAGGCTGACATCCATGCCACTGGAAGATTTAAAACCAGCCATAATCAACTTCTCTGTCTATGCCAGAACAGGCCTGGTTGCTGTGCACACTGTAAGAAGATTCATGATCTGCTGAAACCTTTCTGTTTAGGCCCAAGTAGACAAGGCTGTCATCCATGGTACAGGAAGATTTAGAACCTGCTATATACTGTCTACACCTAAGTAGGCATGGCTATAATCCATGGTACAGGAAGATTTAGAACCTGCTATATACTCTGTCTATAGGCCTAAGTAGGCATGGCTGTCATCCATGGTACAGGAAGATTTAAAACCTGCTATATACTCTGTCTATAGACCCAAATAGGCATGGCTGTCATCTGTGCTGTTGAAAGATTTAAAACCTGCTGTAATCAACCTCTCTGTCAGTGCCAGAGAAAGCCTTTCCTCCTTTCCTATTTTCACGTAAATCTAACACCAACCAGGGACCAGCCCTCTTTCCCAACCACTTTCGCTTAATCTTTACGGTGGTCTTAAAGAGGGGTTGCACTGTACTACAAATGCTTACCCTGTGACAGCGATTGCAGTGGTTTTGCCGAACAGGTCCATCCCAGTTTTCTCCTCCACCACCTCCTTCTTCTTTTTCTTTCTCTGCAGAAGCAGCTGCTTTGGATCTTCTTCTGGCACATGCTTCTCCTTCAGGATGCGAGCCAGGTCCCAGAACTTGAGTGTGTTGTCCTTGGCAGCAGACACCAGGAGCTTGTTGTCCTGAGCAACAGCAATTGTTTGAATGGATGACTGTCAAAATGATGGTGACATCATGCTGGATAGAAAAGGAACCACTGGCCTTGTCAGAGTAAGGAATGAAGCAGTAGGATCCTGCTTGAGCCAGCTTGTTCTTTTCACTACAGCTTGCTTGCTCTGATCAAGTGAACATGCTGCCAGTGTCAGAAGGTCGTGGTCTAATGTCTGCCAGGGATGACGGATTCTCACTTCCTACACACCTGCTTTTTCATCCAGGAACTCTTGTGTGTGGAACCTTGGATTCACAGGATGGAAATAGTACATGCAAGCTTATCTCCACTTGTACGCAAGGTTTTGTGTGGAAGTTTTTTTATGTGCTATACATAAATTTTTATTCATTCATTCTATGAAGCTTATCTCCTCTTGTATTCTCTGAACCTTTCCCATAAACCTGGTGTGCAGTAAAAAAGCCACCACCCTCAACACATAAACGTACCGATTTTTTTCCCCCTTCCACACCATACCGTCATTTACAGTTGTTTGGTGCTACATAGAATGCATCAGGTACACATGTGTGGTGATCCTAGACTGTCATACCTGTAAACAGCAATAAAGCTTTAACCTTTTGTATGCCAAAGAGTTTACACTACAGGCGCTTCTGAGAATTTTGTCAAAAAGAAGGTTAGTGAACCAGCAACATGCATTTGGAGTCATTTGCTCCGAACAAGAATGCACAAAAGAGTCTGAATTCAAGCAAGACATCGCATGACACAAATATGCGCTCCATTAGAAACAAACTTGACGAACTGTCTGCTCTACTTCGCTATGACTGTGACTATCGCAGGAGTTCCCTGCTTTGTTTCACTGAAACCTGGTGGTTTTGGGAACAATGCTGATTGTGATGTGTTTAACCTAATTTAACCACATTATTTTATGTGGCAGAGCTGGTGTGAGATAAGACAAATTTCCGTTTAATTGTTATGATTGCAACGGACAATAAAGTATTCTGAACTGAATTTGAATAATCAAATGCAAAAGCACTCTCCCTAGTACACCAAATGATGCCACTGGGGCTGGAAAAAGGGTCAAGCGGGTTCAACCATACCTGGATGGTCTGCAAGGTGAAGATGCTCCTGCTGTGGTCAGTCAGCTCACACAGCAGCTGGGCTTCTGCCAAGGGGGACTCTCTGGGCCCACAGCTCAGGATCTGGAGCATGCCCACATCCGAGCAGGACGCCAAGCAGAAGAGAGTCTCATCACCGATCAGCTTGACGGACTGCCACTTGTTCTCGCTGTTGATGGTGGTGGTCAGTTTCCCGTCAGTCAGTTGCCACATGACAGCTGGACGATCGGTAATGCCATTGATGATTGCCTTACAGAATAACAAGACACACTCAGACACACACACTCAGTCAAGCTCACATTCAGAACTGGAAAATTTAATATTCATTATTTCTTCAAACTGCCCAGTAACCTAGAAATGATTCAAGGTCGTCAAAAACAATAAGAACTTGTAAATCTGAACAGCCACTATTTTGCGGTTTTAGAGATCTCTCTTAAACCACACCAGGAAAGAATTCAAAACTGTTTCAAAAGATCACTGTTCTGACTGGGATTAGGCATGTCCTTCCATCCATTCCTTCAGTGCAGATCTGAAGGGAAGCACAACTGACAAAGCATCTGTTGGAATTAAGAGAGTTTGTCACCAGTAATATAGCATCTGTGGACTTTAACAGTTTGTCACCACTGACAAAGCATCTGTGGGAATTAAGAGAGTTTATCACCAGTGATAGAGCATCTATGGAAATTAACAGTTTGTCACCACTGACAAAGCATCTGTGGGAATTAAGAGAGTTTATCACCAGTGATAGAGCATCTATGGAAATTAACAGTTTGTCACCACTGTCAAAGCATCTGTGGGAATTAAGAGAGTTTATCACCAGTGATAGAGCATCTATGGAAATTAACAGTTTGTCACCACTGTAAAGCATCTGTGGGAATTAAGAGAGTTTATCACCAGTGATAGAGCATCTATGGAAATTAACAGTTTGTCACCAGTGATAGAGCATCTGTGGAAATTAACAGAGTTTGTCACCAGTGATAGAGCATCTGTGGACCAGACAGAGCATCTGTGGGAATTAACAATTTGTCACTAGCGACAGAGCATCTGTGGGCCAGAGCATCTGTGGGAATTAACAGTTTGTCACTAGCGACAGAGCATTTGTGGGAATTAACAGTTTGTCACTAGTGATAGAGCATCTGTAGGAAGTAACAGAGTTTGTCACGAGTGATAGAGCATCTGTGGGAATTAACAGAGTCTGTCACCACTGACAGAGCATTTGTGGGAATTAACAGGGTTTGTCACCAGTGACAGAGCATCTGTGGGAATTAGCAGAGTCTGTCACCAGTGACAGGGTATCTGTGGGAATTAACAGTGTGTCACCAGTGACAAAGCATCTGTGGGAATTAACAGAATTTTTTTCACCACTGACAGAACATCTGTATGAATTAACAGAGTTCTTCACTGTAATCACAAACCCCTATTTCAGTCCTCCCTCAGTTTAACTATAAACCCACAAATTCCTCCGTCAGTCTAACCACAGATTCCTACCTCAGTCTAGCTGCAAACTCCCTCCTCAATCTAACCGCAATTTTCTCCACCTGTCTAACTCTCCCTCAGTCTAACAACAAACTCCTCCCTCAGTCTTACCACAAACTCTTCCTTAAACATAACCACAAACTCTCCCTCAAACTAACCACAAACTCTTCCCTCAGTCTAACCACAAACTCCTCCCTCAATCTAACCACAAACTCTCCCTCAATCTATCCACAAACCCTCCCTCAATCTAACCACAAACTCCCAACTCAATCTAACCACAAACTCTCCCTCAATCTAACCACAAACTCTCCCTCAATCTAACCATAAACTCTCCCTCAATCTAACCACAAACTCCTCCTCCTCTTCCTTCAGAGCAACCACTCACAGATTCAGTGGTGCAGACCATGACAAACTCTTCCTTCTCATCCAGCTCAATGATGTTGAGGTTGTAGTTGAGCTTGTCACAGGTCAGTCGGTATTTCTCCCGGCGAGTCACAAGGTCGAAGACAGACAACGCGTAGCCTGACTGCGCTTCATGCACCACTCGCAGCAGAAGCCTGGAGCGTGTGATGTGGAACTGCTCTGGCGTGGGCGCACTTGAAGCCGTACATGCGGTCGGTGTTGGTATGGAGTGAAATGACCTGGCGGAGTGTGGTGTTGTAGGAGGAGATGTTGCCCACAGAGTCCACAGCCACCAGCTCTGAGGCATCAGGAGAGAAGAGGAGGACTGCGATGGGGTGCTCCATGTACATGTGCTGCTTCACCTGCACCTTACGGTGTTTGCTGTCAGGTGAGCCCATGTTCACCATTTCTGCAACAGCAGAAAGGGGGCACAGTTTGACATCACTGAAATGTGCAAAATCACCTGTGCTGTAGAGTGTTTGCTGTCAGGTGAGCCCATGTTCACTGTTTATGCAACAGCATAAAAGGGGACACAGTTTGACATCACTAAAATGTGCAACTTCACTTGCACCTCATAGTGTTTGCTGTCAGGTGAGCCATGTTCACTGTTTCTGCAACAGCAAAAAGGGGGCACAGTTTGACATCACTGAAATATGCAAAATCAGCTGCATCTTACAATGTTTGCTGTCAGGTAAGCCCATATAGAACGGATCTAGGGAAATGTACTCATCAATGCAACAAAACACAAGGAAACAACAGTGCACAAGTGCTTTTGACAAAAATTTCTTCTTCGGGTGCAAGAAGATAGACAACAAAAGAAGACAGGAAGCAAAGAAGAGGACAGACAAGAAGGAGCAAATGTAAGCCCATGCTCACTGTTTCTGCAACAGCAAAAAGGGGACATAGTTTGACATCACTGAAATGTGCAACTTTATCTGCACCTTGTGGTTTTTGCTGTGTTCACCATCTCCAGAACAGTTTCAAGTTAGCAACAAGCTGCTTCACCTGTATCCTAACTGTGGTTGTTGCTTTCAGGTATCACACACAGGCTGGAACTGGGAAGCAACAACACAAGACAGCTTTCTTGTCCGTGTGTGTGTGTGTGTGTGTGTGTGTGTGTGTGTGTGCGCACATGAGAGAGAGAGAGAGAGAGAGAGAGAGAGAGAGAGAGAGAGAGAGAGAGAGAGAGAGAGAGAGAGAGAGACAGAGAGACAGAGAGACAGAGAGACAGAGAGACAGAGACAGACAGACAGACAGACACAGACAGATGCACAGGGTCAGAACATTTGTGCATGGATCACACTCAATGTCATTACTGGCAAGCGAATCAGAAAGGTACAACATATTCTTACTGTCATAATTGACAACTGTTACAGAAAAGTACAGCGTAAACAGTACTGTCATCCTTGAAGGCATAAGCAACCAGGTGGCCATGAGATGCGACACTCAAAGCAGCCACGGGCTTGTCAAAAATGTATGGTGTTGACAGATTCCCCTCCATCAGCATGTAGGAAAATGTGGCGTTGTGCTTGGACAGCTTGTCATAGACTTTTAGCTGAAAAAACCTGAGGAAGCAAAAGCAAGTGGCAGTCATGATTCATCACTCACCAGTCCAGCTACAATAAACCACCGGTAAGTGATCTCTGTGCTTTTGCAGAAAGACTGCACTCTGCACTTTGCAACATGTTATCATTGTTCCTAGAATGGTGGGTACTATCTGGAAGGCACTGTTGCTTAAGTTCATAACAAATAACAGAACTGACGATGGATTACACCAAGTCTAATTAATATTCTGCAGCTGGTCATTATTATGTTTGTTGTTGTTTTAACTTAGGTAAATTTAGTTGGGCAACTTGATTCATAAATGTGTAATATAATAAACATGCACAATTGAAAAATGACACCAAAAAGAGATACACTGGATAAAAGCCTCCACACAACTGTATTACTCAAAACAGAATTGAGAAATCACAACAACAAAAAATGCAAAGGCACCATTTCCTGGGCAGGTGAGAATGAAGCAAAGTTGGAAATGGAGCTACAGAAAGAATTAATATGTCAGTTAAACCTCTAGAGCCGAACCATACAAGGTAACGTTCCTGGTCCATCAAAGGAGAAACTGCTTAGAAATGGAGTATCAGGACTGGCTGGATTGAGGGTTGGCTTGGTAAAGGACAGCACTGAAAATGCTGTTGTAAAGCCAACAAAATAAGCAATACTAAAAGAAATTTACTTCTTTGTGATGCACAGCATTCTTTAGTCAGAGAGAGAGAGAGAGAGAGAGAGAGAGAGAGAGAGAGAGAGAGAGAGAGAGAGAGAGAGAGGTAATGAACTGGGTTACATTTAATTATGCATTTGTTTATTTATGTATTTGTGATGCTCAGCATTTTTCAGTCACAGTTCATTGAAAAAAGTTTCAAGAAAGCTGGAAATTCGAAACAGAATGTGGTGTTACTGTTGTTTTTATTTACACTAGAAATTACTAAAAGAAAGACAAAAAAGATGAAAGTAAGTAACTGGATTTTAAACATCATGTTATCTGCACATGCAGGGTCACTTCAGGATAATAACAGATGAAAGAGATGCCACTCTTGAAGAACTATAAGAATAAGAGTAAATGCCTTTCTAATGAGCCAAATCCGTCTATGGCACATGTGAGGCTCAATGTGTGATGCATGAAACATTACAACAACACACAAACATATTTAATAATGCACTATATAGCTCCTACCTGTTTCTAGCAACAAGGTGAAGTGAGTGGATGAAGAAGGGCAGTTTTTCACGGGAGATGGTGATGCCATAGTTTTCATAGTCCAGGACCAGCACGCTGTCTGGCTGGTTGTTGGGAGACCACTCAACCACGTACAGAAATTGCTTCACTTCATCCACACACACACTCTGACCACACACTCTTTCAGTACCTACACACACACAGACACAGACAGACAGACAGACACACAAACAAACACACACAGACATGCACAGATGCATACACGCACGTACACTCCCCCACCCCCACATGGACAAACGGAGATGCAGACACAGACACAGACAGACAGACAGACAGACAGACACACACACACACACACACACATACACAAACACATGCACACATACATGCGTGCACACAACACACCACACACACACACACACACACACACACAACATACACACACACACACACACACAGAGTTATTTTGAAAGGATCAACCTCATTACAGTTATCAAACTGCATGATAAAACCTCCTCCCTCTACCTCACAATACAGATCGTGACATGACTGACAAATGCAGCATGTACATACCCAGCATAAATGATGTGACTGACACACAAACAATCTTAATGTACCCATGATAAAAAACATGGATGACACACACACACACACACACACACACACACACACACACACACACACACACACCAGCATACCCATGACAGGCATGACTGACACAGAAACGACATCAACATACCCACAACAGACTCTGTGACAGAGAAACAATGTCAGCAGACCCATGACAAACAGACTTGACTGGTGCAGAAACAACATCAGCATATCCATGAAAAAAAGACATCACTGATATACAAACAGCATCATCATGCCCATGACATTTGAACAGATATGACTGACAAGGTACGGTAAGGTAAGGTAAGACTGATTATTGTCCAAGCTAAAAAAATAAATTAAAACAAATGCATGGAAATATAATTTGCTTTTTGGCTGCACATAATCTAATTTTTAAACTCAAGTTAACACACACACACACACACACACACACACACACACGCATGCATGCACACACGCATGCACACATCACACACACACACACACACACACAGCACACACACACACACACACACACACACACACACACACACACACACACACACACACACACACACACACACACACAACACACACACACACACACACACACACACACACACACACACACACACACACACACACACACACACACGTGTGTGCATGCACACACATACACACACACACACACACACACACACACACACACACCACACACACACACACACACACACACACATACACAAAAACAAATCATCAGCATACCCATGATAAAGAGACGCAGGTTAATGGAGGACAGAAGAAGGCCACCTGGCGCTGGCATGAAGGCATTCTGGGGAATGAACAGAGCCTGATCTGAGGTGGCCAGGTATTCCTGACACTGGCGCACCAGACCCTCCACAGCGGCCGAACCCTTGTACTTGGGACCCAGTTGTCCCAGAATCTGGGTTGAACACACAAACATCATCAGCATGAATGATGGTCTGTTAAAACCACACAGCTCAGCAGAGCAAGGAACAGGTGCAAAAAGACATGTTCACACAACATTTTTACTGAAATCAACTAACGAAGGGAGTTCATTAGCACTCTAAAGACGGCACACAAATGCAACAACAAAGACCTTGTTCGTTGATTCTGCATTGGTGTTCTGGGCCTCGTTCTGTTTTACTTTGTGGCAACAAACTCTCGGGCTAACATGTAAATGGGTGTGTTTGGGTGTTTATATGTTGAGCCTGTTTCGAGATCAAAAGGATCATGTCCCATCTTGAATAAAAACTGGTTCTGTCTGATGCCAGTACATACCTGTGTTGCCAAATGTGCCTGAAATGCAGAGTATATTAAAACTGCCGTATGGGGAGTGGGAGGAATGGGAGGGGGTTGGGTGGTAAGGGGGGTGGTGGCTTGTGCATGGTGGATGTCATCCATATTCACAGTAATGAGTTCACCTGCACAGGTATTTAGACAGGGTCATGGCGGATGTCACCCACATCCACAGTAATGAGTTCACCTGCACAGAAATACAGACAGGGTCATGGCGGATGTCACCCACATCCACAGTAATGAGCTCACCTGCACAGGAACATAGAGAGGGTTGCGGCGGACGTCATCCACACCAAGGTTGATCATGGTCTTCACAAACAGAATGTCCTTGGCCTTCTGCTTCATCTGCTCATCCTCCATCTCATCAATGCGCCCCCGTGACAACATGGCAGTGAACTGGCTGAGAAGCGTGGCCACTCCCAGAGACCTGCAGACGGCCACCATCCACTGAACGCTGCAAGCCACATGGGTGTGGAAGTCATCCCAGCTGTCGCTCTGGGCCAGGTGATGGGGAAGCTCCAGAAGCTTGCGCACATTGGCCATAGGCTTGCCACACCCTTTCAGATAAACCAGAACAAGAAAAATGTGTCGTGACTTCTGTCAATCAGCATTCAAGTCTCTGTTATAATGGACTCTTGAAAAAATGTTGACTGTCCTTTTGACCAATGGACCCTTAAATTTTTTGACTGACTACTGTGTACCTTCAAAAGCATCTGACCTGCTGACCTCTTTGTGCCTTCCAAAGTTTCTGACTACTGATTATGCATACCTTCAGCGGTTTCTGACAATTCCACTGCTACATGAATTCCAAAGTGTGTGACCTCTTGACCACTGCATACTTTCAAAAGCTTCTGACTCACTGACCGGTGCTTACCTTCAAATGCTATTGGCTGGGAAGGCACACCACGTAGACAGTCTTCATAGCTGCCCTTCTTTCCCTTAAAGAGCTCCAAGGGTTTGGGTTGAGTGCTCCAAGTTCCCATGAAATAATCAGCCATTACGCGGTGAAGCCCAGCACACACGTCTTCTGTAGCATAACGTCTGAGCGCAGCTTCTCTGAAATGCCGGTGGTACCATGTGCTGACTTCGCCCCAACCTGTGATGGATTGATTGATATTTGACATCAGATACCCAGCTAAATAATGGCAAACACGTCATCAAAACAGGTAAAAATCTGACACATTGTCAACATTGCACATCACTATCATGCTTGATGAACAATGCTTAAAAAATGGACATGAATGAACTGAGAAGACAAAGATTACAAAAAGGCAGAAGCCCTGGCCGGAAGTAGATAAAGCATCTATTCCATCTAAGCATTTAATCTGTTCCAGGCTCAGAAAAAGTAAAAACAGAGAAACTCCCATGACTGAAGACAACCTGCAAAAAAGACAGCTGATCTTTCAAGTGCAGCCTGCTGTGTGCATGTTTTTTGACCTCAGCAGATTAACTTTATTCCATGAAAAAAACAAAAAAAGTACAAAAAACCCACTGAGATGACATGGACAATTTTTTTTACTGCTCTAACAGGTCCAGGCCTGATGCTTTTGCTTTGCAGGGTGTTTGGGGAAAAAAGGGCACAGTTACATTTTTTTATCTTTTCCCCATCACAATGAGAGATAAAACTCAGAGCTAGTGGAACGGCTGAAACAGAGTTTGCAGCCCATGCCCAGTCACTGCATTGTGACACTTACACATATGATAAATGAAGAACTCACAAATATACAGGCAAAATATTATCAACACAATTCACAACAATTATACATCTATATATAAATACAATGGCAATGTTCACTTTTAGCCCCTCTCAGTTCGCGGTCCACAAATAGCATGACAATGTGTGTGTGTGTGTGTGTGTGTGTGTGTGTGTGTGTGTGTGTGTGTGTGTGTGTGTGTGTGTGTGTGTGTGTGTGTGTGTGTGTGTGTGTGTGTGCGCATGCATGCAAGCACGTGTGTGTGTGCATGGTGCATGAGCACATGTTGGGGGGGGGGGGAGGGTGGGGGGGGGGGGGAGGAAGGGGGGGGGGGGGAGAGGTGGGGGGGGGGAGGAAGTTGGAGGGGGTACATACACTAGAAAACAACATTTTGCCCTCAAATCAACAAACAAGGAGCACAGCAACCAAGACCTGAGTCACCTAGAGTAACTCTAATCTGACATGTGAGTAAACACAAGGTGAGACTAACACCTGCCCTAACTGACCTGCGACCTGCTTTGACAGGTAGGCGGCAATCTCATTTTTGATGCGCACCAAGAGGGAGGAAGGCAGACGGATGACATGGGGGTCAGGGGGCAGGTGGAAGATGTACGTGTCCTGAAGAACTTCATCATCCAGTGACAGGATGTCCTCCATCTCTGTGTTGCTCAGACCATCCTTTGCTAGGGTCAGGTAGGCTGCATGATCACAATGGCAGAAATCGTTTTTAAACAGTAATAATTAAACAAATATTGAACAAATAATAATAATAATAGTGGGGCCTTAGAGCCCCCCTTTCTCATATGAGCCTTAGGTGTGTACATTTAACAACACACACACACACACACACACACACACACACACACACACACACTGATTTACTTGAGGCAGGCTGGAGACAGTTGGAAAGGTTAGGAATAATACCCCCCAAAAATTTATATAAAAAAATACTACAATATTGTATATTGTTTGTTGTCATATTATATACGTTATTTTCTTGAACATATTACTTTCAATATTGTTCCCACTTAAAGTTGAACATATCAGAGAATGCTGCAGAGTACCAGTGAGTGTGTAGATCAGAGAATAGTGCAATATAAAAGTTATCTATTATTATTATAACTAAAACTAGTAAAAGAAAATAACAACACAGGAAACAGTTCATTCAAATTAAAAAAAAAAGTTTCATGCTATTCACAATAATAGCTCTAACTTTAATTTCTAAAAGGTGAGGTTTACAACAATCACATCACCAGGTGTCATCAATATTTTCAGCAGGGAAGCTTTGAAGCTGATAGCTGGGGTCGGGGGGGTGGGGGGGGGGGGGGGGGGGGGGGGGAGGGGTGGGGGGGGGCACCTACCCAATGTTCTGGACACAAGAACCTCTCCATGTGTCTTCTCCAGTTGAACAAAGAGCTGCTCAATGGCTCCCTCCACTGTGTCAGCCAGGGTGAGCTCAGACATCTTGTAGTGCGATCGCCACGACAACGACTGGTCTGTGATCAGCTTCAGATGAAGAGGCTGCATAGAAATTGACGGGGAAATCATTACACATGCATCAGTCATCTCTGCTTGGCTCGAAACACAAAACTGATACAGTTGCTTGAAACCCATTTGTTCTGGAGGTTCTTAGCTTTACTCGCCCTGATATAACCGTACCGGTTGACTGGGCGTAAAACACCAACTTACTTACTTACTCTTAGCTTTACTCAGCAAACAGTGGAAACTAATGACAGCACTAGACAGAAGTCATACATAAGACAAGGGGCAGGACACCTCAGTTGGTAGTGGATCAGACTAAAAAGCCAGATGCAACACAGATGCACGTTCGATTCTCTGCTGTGACAATGGATTTTTCTCCCAGAGCCAACTTTTAGTGCAGACTCTCCGGCAGTGTTCTACATCCCCTATGTGCATTCCCATGCATCAACATCTGTGCGCATGCTACAAATCCCCAATACTGGCAGCCATAGCGATAGTTGGGACACACCAACATGCTGCAGACAATGGTGGGAATGGGTAGTGCTGCTCTTGAGGTTGCTGAAGCTTTACCAAGGTAAGATGACCTTAATTCCCCACAAGGGATCAATGAGGTAACACCCCCCCCCCCCCCCACCCCTGCACCCCTCCCCCCCCAAAAAAAGAAGAAAAAAACTGAAAAAAAAGAAAAAGAAGATGAAACAAAAAAATTAAGAAGAAAGAAAGAAAGAAAGAAGAAAAAAAGAAAAGAAAAAAAAGGAAAGAAAGAAAGGAGCAAAGATAAAAAAAAAGAGAAACACAACACCTGAGAGCTGAACTGCCTATAGTAACTGTCACCTGGTGTGGAAGTAACTACAAGGAACATAAAACCCAACCAAAGGTACATCCATCAGCTCTACTCAGCAGAGATTAAAGGATCATGAAACACCAATGTTCCCATCCACCCTCCTACAAATAACAAGCAAATATACAACAACCAGGAAAACAACAACTGCTAAGCAAACAATTAAACTGCTGCTCTGCTGCTTAAAAATAAAACATAAATTCCTACTTCAATTTAGTTCAATTTTTAAAAATTTGATCCTGACAAAGATTATGTTCCAAACTGCAACATAACAAATTCAGTCCACAAAGACCTACATGCATTGACGTCAGCATTCAGCTGTTGACTTTATTTACCCTGGCAACAGCATTAACAAATAAAAAGATTACACTATCATCTGCTTTATTCTGCATTGATGGTTGCACTGTTAAGTGTCCAAAACTTAAAACATTCAATTTCTTTTTGAAACAGAATATTTTAAGTTATTGTGAGCCAGAATAATAATGTGTACGTGTGTGTACACGTGTGTGTGTGTGTGTATGCGTGCATGCATGCGTGTGTGTGTGTGTGTACAGACATTGTTATTGTTATTTTGGCTTTTGCATTTGAGTGTGTATTTTAGCTCCGTGTTCTATTGAATTGTTGATGTTTTATTGTAAAATGTATTGAATGTTTCATGTAAATGACGAACCAGAAGGCAAATTTATCTACACAGAGACAATGAAGTTGTATATTGTATTGTATTGTAAAGTCAACTGTACCTGACCACTCTGTTCAAAAGTTTGCAGCACCAGGGACCTCTGAGCAGCAGTGAGAGTTCTTCCACTCTGGTGACACATGGATCGCACAACCTTGTCCGCCGCACCCTTGTCTAAGCTCCCCAGCTGAATGAACTGCCCCTCATAGGGGAACTGCTCCTGAACATTGCTCAGACAGGTAGGGTGGTCTGTGGCCATGGAAACAATCATGCGGACGTTGGGCGGGACGACCTTGGGCAGCCAAGTGAACAAGTGCGCATAGTCGGTGGACTGGAGCTGATCCACGGAGTCCAGGAGGAGGAAGAGTGGCTTGGTCTTGCTGTTGATGCGCCACAGCAAGGTGCTGAAGTACTGGGTGAGATAGTGGAAATCCGCATGCAGGTCCAGCCCAGTGGGAGCGCTCAGGTTGTACAGCTGCAGCAGCTGAAAAATGACGCTGACCAAGACATCTCGAATGTTGGAGGACAGCGCTGTGGTGCCCATGAAGCGGACCACGCACACTGACCCTGAGACCCACCTCTTGGACAGCTGAGTGATTTTGGCCATCAGGGCTGTCTTCCCACTGCCAGACATGCCATGGATAATGACAGGCCTTTTGAATTTCTCTATTCTCGGCATGGTGATATGTTCTTCTTGAATGTCCCGAGTGGGATCTGACTCGTAGTCATTAAAAGCGTCTCCGTAGCTGAATGTGGCACCCGTGATTTTACACATATCCAGAAGTCTCTGCATCTCATTGCTCTCACCATCCTCATCCTTATTCTCTTGAAGATCCTCAATGTTTTCTTTCACAACCTCCATTTCTTCTTTTATATCTCGCGATGGTGTCTGAATCTTGTCCAGAAGGTTCTGGATCTTGTGCAGTTCATCCTCACGCCCACAAAAATGTTGGCACTTCTCTTGACCAAATCTCAGGTGGACCAGCAATTCTTTGTAGAGCTCTGTGCGTGGATTTACCATACACATACCGTCTCTGTTCTGGGTGCATTTGTCAATCATGTGCATCATTTTAACTGTGAATGTTTCGCAGAAAGTCTTGAGATAGGCAGCATGGTCAGGATTGTGTCGGTCAACACCTTTGTCTGTCCAGTTGATGGTGTGACTGCTGATGCAGGAGTCGTCAAGGTGACCGGGCACAATGTCATCTCTGAGCTGTGAGCGAAGTTCTGAGGCAGCCTTATCTATCTCGCCTTCGTCTGTCAGGTCTATGAACCGCTCTGCGGAATAAAAAGAGGCAAATCCATATTTTTCATGAACACCGCAAATCACAGAATTTTCAGACATTGGGACATGCATGCACAGCAGCCCTCACAAAGGAACCGCTTGACCTGGGGCAGCTGTATCTATCTCGCCTTTGTCTGACACATCTATGAACCGCTCTGCGGAATAAAAAGAGGCAAATCCATATTTTGCATGAACACTGCAAATCACTGAATTTTCAGACATGGGGGCATGCATGCACAGCAGCCCTCACAAAGGAACCACTTGACCTGAGGTGTCAGCTGGGGATCTAAGCAACACCTTTTGATGAGTAAAAAAAATACAAGCAAACAATCCAAACAGCCTACCCACAAACACGACCCCTCTCCCCTGCCACCCCCCACACTAATGTTGCCTATCTGTAAATGGTAAAAAAAACTGTCGGTGAACGATAAATAGAATGTTCATTTTGTTCTTTAATTTGATTTTCATATTTCTCATTTATTTATCAACTTCTTTATGCATTAAATTTAGCTCTGATTCTTACTCCTGGTAGGTGTCACTGAACAGCATTACCTTCCTGTGCACATGTAGATGCAGGGCATGAAAATGTATTTCTGTAAAATAATATGGTTCTCTCACCTACAGCAAGCAAACATAGGGAAGGGAGCTAACTCCACCAGCATGGCTACATTACAGTCTCATTGCACTGTTTGCCAAATGATTTTTTTCTTTCTCTCTTTCTTTGAAATCAGATGATAGGCATGAAGTGCTTGACAACATTTGGCAAATTCTGAGAAACTTATTTTATTCATCAAGAAATCACAAAATATTTCATGGTACCACCAAGTAAATCAACCAAAAATTGCTCACATGACCAAAGGTTTTGACAAAGAATGGACATTTTGATCATGAGACAGCCACTTATGACACTGACAGAGTAAGAGAAGATAAGCATATTTATAAATGACTACAAATCATGAGAAGAAAAGAGAGAGAAAAAAAGCGAGATTTTTTTCTAGCAAAAGCTACTTTTCATTCTCACTGTGCATGTGTGCCTGACAGCTGATTGCTGTAGTTATTTTCACTTGCATGGTGCATGCCAGACCTGCCAATTCCAGCATGGTCTTTCTGGTCAGACTGTCAGTAGGCCACTATGGGCTTTGTGTTATGGACAGCTCCAACACACATGCTGATTAGGGCTGGCACACACTGAAGACTGCCCATGTCAGAGAAGCCCACAGTCTAGGTACATGACTAGGGCTGGCACACGCTGAAGACTGCCCATGCCAGATACAGACAGGCCCACAGTCTGGGTACATGACTAGGGATGGCACACACTGAAGGCTGCCCATGTCAGAGAAGCCCACAGTCTAGGTACATGACTAGGGCTGGCACATGCTGAAGACTGCCTATGCCAGATACAGACAGGCCCACAGTCTGGGTACATGACTAGGACTAGCTGTCAGCACTCAGTCAGACAGGACCACAGACTGGGTACATGACTAGGGCTGGCACACACTGAAGATTGCTCATTGCCAGATACAGACAGGCCCACAGTCTGGGTACATGACTAGGACTAGCTGTCAGCTCAGTCAGACAGGCCACAGCTGGGTACATGACTAGGGCTGGCACCACTGAAGAGCTCAGCTCAGACAGGCCCACAGTCTGGGTACATGACTAGGGCTGGCACACACTGAAGATTGCTCATTGCCAGATACAGACAGGCCCACAGTCTGGGTACATGACTAGGGCTGGCACACACTGAAGACTGCTCATTGCCAGATACAGACAGGCCCACAGTCTGGGTACATGACTAGGGCTGGCACACACTGAAGATTGCTCATTGCCAGATACAGACAGGCCCACAGTCTGGGTACATGACTAGGGCTGGCACACACTGAAGACTGTCCATGCCAGACAGGACCACAGTCCCCAGAGCATGTTCCACAGTTCTGCCAAATCTTCAGAGAAGCCAGGATGTAGTAGTGGTTCCATCAGGCAATGTTCTAAGAACTGCTGTGGGGCAACATGTAGGACCTTTTGAAGACCACCATCTTCATCCAAACTACTGGACTGACCATATTGGTCAACCATTCAACCATGCTTGAATGTACGGTTACTTTCAGAGGCATACTACATTACTGAGGAGGTTGCCATGGTCACAAAGTGCTCAGGACCGCAAAGGCTACAAAACATATTGCCACAGGCAGTGTAAGGCAACAACATGGAACATGGAGCGGCACGTACTTGCCAGTACATCCTCTATGTTGATGTCATTGAGGGTTCGGTGGAAACTCAACACCTTGTTCACATTCATGGTGTCCACGTCTGGGCTGTTCACCATTCCTGCCTTCACCTCACGGTGGGTCACTGCAAGGGAAATACCAACACAGAAATGCAGCCATTTACTCTTATTCATTCACGGTTAGGTACTGCAGTGTATTTGGCCATTCACTTTTATTCATTCATGGTTAGGTGCTGCAGTGAATTTGGCCATTCACTCTTATTCATTCATGGTTAGGTGCTGCAGTGAATTTGGCCATTTACTTTTATTCATTCATGGTTAGGTGCTGCAGTGAATTTGGCCATTCACTCTTATTCATTCATGGTTAGGTGCTGCAGTGTATTTGGCCATTCACTTTTATTCATTCATGGTTAGGTGCTGCAGTGAATTTGTCCGTTCACTTTTATTCATTCATGGTTAGGTGCTGCAGTGAATGCAGCCATTCACTTTTATTCATTCATGGTTAGGTGTGGCAGTGAATGCATCCGTTCACTTTTATTCATTCATGGTTAGATGCTGCAATGAATTTGGCCATTCACTTTTATTCATTCATGGTTAGGTGCTGCAATGAACTTGGCCATTCACTTTTATTCATTCATGGTTAGGTGCTGCAGTGAATTTGGCCATTCACTTTTATTCATTCATGGTTAGGTGCTGCAGTGAATTTGGCCATTCACTTTTATTCATTCATGGTTAGGTCCTGCAGTGAATTTGGCCATTCACTTTTATTCATTCATGGTTAGGTCCTGCAGTCAAACAGTTCAAGTTGCCATGCACTGCTGTTCTTCCCTGTACACAAGTGGAGAACTAATCACAGTGAAGAGCTAAAGAATTCTGGTGTAAAACAATGTTTTGGAAAAGTCAAGAATCAGACTGTAAATATGAGTTACGGTATTCTATATAATGTATAGTATTATTATAGTATATACATACATATAGTATTCTATCAAATGTATATGTCACTGAATTTTTCATTTTATAGGTCTTGTTATTTTTTAAATTTCTGTTGATGCTGCATGAATAAACTTTGTTTAAACTAAAAGATCTTCAACCCTATGAGTGAATGTTTTGTTGTGTACAGTAATGTCAATGTCAGTGTCATTAGTGTCAATGCTCACTTGTTCATTGCTGCATTTACAACATAATTATTTATTTAAAAAAAATTAAAGCACCAAAAGATTTGCTTGTTGCACTTTGTAACAGTAACTAATCTGCCAGAGCAAATGGCACCACCTGAAAGTACCTGAAATGTAGTACTTGGTGTACTCCTCACTGCTGATCATCTTGCGCTCATACGCTTCGGCAGACACAACACGTAACACATTCAGCATCTTGGCCTGATCTCTGTTCCAGGTTTGCTGGTGCTGTGAAAAGAAAAGATCTGCTGTTGTAAGATGCTCAGTAGTCTCCAGGTAGGCACAGGGAAGGAAGGGAAGTCATATTAATACCTTTATGCAGAATCACATGCGAGCACAGTGAGCAGCTCGAGAGCAGAGAATAGTGCTATATATAAAAGCAATCAACAACAACAACAACAGTCAAACCCCTTACAAAACTACAAACCTGTTGCTTTACGATTCGATTCTTGGGGTCGGGGTCATTGAAGTGAGGACAGAGAGCTGTGATTGGCTGAATCCGGTACACGGCTGGCACAGCATTAGTGTCAACCAAATACCACTTGTCCACAACGGCAAAATCACTCTGATCCATCCATGAGGCCAGGCGGCGGAGGCAGCGATATTCCGTTACAGGAACGGTTGTGGGAAGAAGTCGGCTACCATAGCGATCTCCAAGAAAAGCCTGCAGAAAGAGGACAGTATTCCAGAACCAGACTGTTATACTGCCTGCAAGTTAACTGTTACCATGACATTCACCGATAAGTTTAAATGTGATCCCACTTACAAACAAAAATGTGTATACTGTGAACAAAGGTAAAAAGTAATAATTATTTATTATAAATAATTCTTATAAAGCGCTGTTCTCTAACCAGAGTTAAACTCACTGCGTTGCACAAACATCTTATAACAAAAACCACACTAACATACATTTCAAACAAACAGAACCTTAAATATTGTAGCCTATCATTATTGCCTATCAAACAATAACCACGTTACACACACACACACACACACACACACACACACACACACATATAAAAAAGTACAGTGCAGGATGAACATGTGAAAAAATTAATCATACAAAGATGCGTGAATGATTGAGTGATTGTAATGGGGGGGGGGATGTTTCTGAATAAATATCCCACATTGATGTGCTTGGCAACATTGAAAACAAAACAATTTTTTTTTTGCCATGACCCTTTCAAATATATGACCTGCACAGAATGGAATACTCTGTAACGCTCAGAAATGGCTGTGAGAGTTAACTGAAGTCTGATGAGCTGGATGATAGTGTGGTATGCCTTCTTCTTCATCTGTGTAGTTAAGTGTCCATCCACCTTCAGCAGTTTGAAGACTCTGACACTTTTAGTTAGTGCCTGTGGGTTATTTTGGTGTTTCCGTAATCCACCACACTCACTGCCCTGATATAACTCACTGCCCTGATATAACCATAATGGTTGACTGGGCATAAATCACCAAGCTACTTACTTACTTACCACCAAATTCTGACATGGACTATATATACAGGATCTTTAATGCATGTATGTGATCTTTTTGCATAAATATACACACCAGGTACCTTAGTTTACAGTCTCATCCAAAGGACTTTGCAGAGTTTGAACATAATTTGACTCCAGAGAAAACTTGGGGCTAGTGTAAAGCATAGCACATAATAGTCACCCAACCATGCGGTGACCATGCTTGATCGAGCTTAACTTGGCTTTCATGAGGAAGTGCTCTCACTCTGCTCCACCCACTGTGTTTTATGAGGATGAAAAGTGCACTGCTAAAGGCAGGGCTATGATCTCCTGGTATGGCTCTCGGTGTGGCTAGGATTCTGACAGCCTCAGCCCCAGATTCAGCAGAGAGCCAGCCAGCTTGTATCCATCCACAATGGCGGCATTCATATACCACATTGAACCACTTTTTGTCCTCTGTGTGTGTGTGTGTGTGTGTGTGTGTGTGTGTGTGTGTGTGTGTGTGTGTGTGTGTGTGTGTGTGTGTGTGTGTGTGTGTGTGTGCATGTGTGCATGTCCATGTGTGTGCATATACACGAGAGAAGAAGAGAGAGAGAGAGAGAGAGAGAGAGAGAGAGGAGAGAGAGAGAGAGAGAGAGAGAGAGAGAGAGAGAGAGAGAGAGAGAGAGTGTGTGTGTGTGTGTGTGTGTGTTTGAGAATATGTATGCATATGCATTAGCATGTGTGTGTGTGCACGTGTATGCCTCCATTCATGTGTGTGTGTGTGTGTGTGTGTGTGTGTGTGTGTGTGTGTGTGTGTGTGTGTGTGTGTGTGTGTGTGTGTTGTGTGTCTGTGTTTCACAGCTCATAAATACATGTTCATGGTGATATTTAAAAACGTAAATGGAAAAAGAAGAAGAGAGGAGCTCACCACAAAGCATGGCCCAGCGGAGTCCTGCTGACAATTGACAATCTCCTGCAGACACACCTCAGTGGTGGTGTGCTCCACGCTAGCATCTTCCCTCACACCCCACCGCATGTCAACCACCTGCATCAACACACAGCTACACATGTATGCAAACATGAACACACATGCACACACACAATGCATGTACATATGCATACATTCATGCATTCATGCACACACACACACACACACACACACACACACACACACACACACACACACACACACAACACACACACACACACATACACACACTTGCAGACCCAGACTCACACACATGGAGACAGACACATACACACACATGCATGCACACGCTGCATACATACATCCAGATGAACAATCCATGTTCTTCACAATATCTCTGAGGTAGGTTGGACTATCTGATAATCCAGTCAATGTTCATTACAACAGTCTTTGAGGTATGTAACACTGACCTGATAGTCCAGTCCATGTCCTTTAAAAGTCTCTGAGGTATGTAACAATGACCTGATAGTGATAGTCCAGTCCCTGTTCTTTACATTAGTCTTTGAGGTATGTAACACTGACCTGATAGTCCAGTCCATATTCTTTACAACAGTCTCTGAAGTATGTAACACTGACCTGATAGTCCAGTCCATGTTCTTTACAACAGTCTCTGAAGTATGTAACACTGACCTGATAGTCCAGTCCCCATTCTTTAAAACTGTCTCTGAGGTATATAACAGTTTAACACTGACCTGATAGCCCAATCCACATTCTTTACAACAGTCTTTGAGGTATGTAACACTGACCTGATAGTTTAGTCCATGTTCATTACAATAGTCTCTGAAGTATGTAACACTGACCTGATAGTCCAGTCCACGTTCTTTACAATAGTCTCTGAGGTATGGCACAGCCTCCTTCATCAGTAGGTTTCTCTCCACTGTCATGTCTATCACACACAGAGCAAAAAAGAAATCCATGACAAACAAATGTTATATTTAAAGTGTTTCTTTTAGGGCGTAATAACAATGATAATGAAAATAATAATAATATTTAGCAATAATGTAATGCAGCTGATGGTAATGGCAGTAATAATAGTCATCATCATCAGCATCATAGCAAGCGGTTTATTTCCTTAATGTGGAAAATTCACATGGGGGTGGGAGTGGGGGGCACACCCAAACAGAAAAGCAAGAAAGTGTGAGTGTGTGTGTGTGTGTGTGTGTGTGTGTGTGTGTGTGTGTGTGTGTGTGTGTGTGTGTGTGTGTGTGTGTGTGTGTGTTGTGTGTGTGCATGTGTTTGTTTGTTTGTTTGTTTGTTGTTTGTGTTTGTGTGTGTGTGTGTGTGTGTGTGTGTGTGTGTGGTGTGTGTGGTGTGTGTGTGTGTGGTGTGTGTGTGTGGGTGCATGCATGTGTTTTGTTGTTTGTTTTGTTGTGTGTGTGTGTGTGTGTGTGTGTGTGTGTGTGAGTGTGTGTGTGGTGGTGTGTGTTTGTGTGTGTGCATGCATGTGTGTGTGTGTGTGTGTGTGTGTGTGTGTGTGTGTGTGTGTGTGTGTGTGTAAAGATGAAGACATAAAACAGTGTGTATGTGTGTGTGTGTGTGCGTGCAAAGATGACAAATAAATAGCTGTGTGTGTGGTGTGTGTGTGTGTGTGTGTGTGTGTGTGTGTGTGTGTGTGTGTGTGTGTGTGTGTGTGTGTGTGTGTGTGTGCACAGTCAGTTCTCGTGTGTGTGAGTATGTGGTGGTATGTTCATGTATTGAGACATTGTGTTGTAATGTGTGTGGTGTGTGTGTGTGTGATGTGTGTGTGTTATTGTGTGTGTGTGTGTGTGTATGCCTGTGTGTGTGTGTGTGTGTGTGTGTGTGTGTGTTGTGCATAGTGCTGTATGTGATGTGTGTGCATGCGAGCATGCATGCATGCATGTGTGCGTGTGTGTGTGTGTGTGCGTGTGTGTGCATGCATGTGTGCACATGTGCGTATGTGTAAATATGAAGAAATAAAGCTCAAGCTTGCCTGTGAATGTTGAACTGAAGAATACTCTGACTGTGGTGGATTCCTCAGGTGGAAGATCAGTCAGCCAGCCTTCCAGCACCCTCTGCTGACTGGGGTTTACTGTGGGACCAGCCTTCTCCATCTTGACTGGTGCAGTTAGCTCTGCTGCTGCCTTAGCTTCTGGGCTTCCTGAATGTAAATAACAGCAAATGCAGAGCTGTGAGGATGTTCAGAACAATTTTGTCCCATGACTCTGAGGTAATCACACACACACACACACACACACACACACACACACACACACACACACACACACACACACACACACACACACACACAGAGTGCTACATGTATGATGTAAAGTAAGATATCTTGTACTTTGGGACACAGAAGCTTTGAAGCCATTTGTCATTGTATGCTTGAAGAAAGTACCAGTAAGTTGGTGTTTTACACCCAGTCAACTGGTATGGTTATATCAGGGAGATGAAGAAAGTACCAATAAAGAAAGAAATAACAATAGTGATAATAATAATAATAATACAGTACTAGTTAGCAATAACACTTAATGGTTACAAATCATTTAGCACTCATTAACTGTGTGTTCTGCCTTAAATAATAAAATAAAAGACATTTAAATAACCAATATCAAGAGTGAAAGAGAGAGAGGCTCTCCAAGTCCAACTCATTCTTTCCATGTACCCATAGAAATTGCAATCAGCTGCCATCCTGGCTGACTACACCAGCGCCACTGGAAGCAGAAGCATTCTGACATGATCTAGGTAGCTGCATACAAAGTGTGCCCCCCCCCATCCCCATAACACACACCACAACACACACACACACACACACACACACACACACACACACACACCTGGACACAGTAGGCATCAAAAGCCAATGTTAAGCATGATTGAGAGTGATCACCACATGGATGGGTGACTGTTATGTGTGAGGCTTTGTGCCCATTTCAAGATTTCTCCAGAGTCAATTCTGTGCAGACTCTTCAAAAGTCCTTTGAATGATACTACAAACTGAGGTCCCCTGTATGTATATATATGCATGCAACAAGATTACATAATTATGCACATCAAAGTTCCTGTAGTCCATGTCAGACTTTGATGGATTATGGAAACACCCAAATAACCCAGCATGCACTATAAGTAAGTGTCAGAATCTTATGAGTGTTAAAGTTGGACACTATAGGGAAGAAGAACTCAAACTTGAACTTGAAAACTTTAATACTCAAGAAGAAGAAGAAGAAGAAGAAGAAGAAGAAGAAGAAGAAGAAGAGCTCTTGAAATGTCATGTAAATACTTTTATAGTTTTAAACTTTTGAACAGAGAAGCCATTTCCAAAGCCAAAACAGCCTGCTGAAATAGTCAAAAGAATCCACCACTGAACCTGCAACACTCCATGTGATCCTGGTTCTGTACAAAAAAGAAGAGAAGGACATATGTTGTAAAGGCTAAACCTCCTATCTTTCATGCACTGAGGGAAAACAAACTCTTATCTGTGAGTTGTGGGGGCTATGGAATAATCAGCTGTAGCAGATGTGAGGGGGGTAGGCTAGTAGTTGCTGTTTGGAGTATGCATCAGTACCTTGGGACAGAGGGCAACACAGCCAATACTCAGTTGCTTTGATCAGGTTTCCATGGCAGCTGATACACAGTATTTTTCACATTACCCATCCTCAGCACACCTGCAGAAATAAAAAAAATCAATAAAAATATTTTTAAAAAATCAGCAATATAAAAACAAAAACTGGTGAAGGCCTAGTTTTAGTTAAAAACAAACAAATTATGGCTCAAACAAACATTCAAAAGTTAGTTCCAAATTTTAAGTAAGTAAGTAAACATGGTGCTTAATGTCCTCAGAAACCACAAGGCTTATTAGGGACGGTATTCCAAATTTTCAGCGCTATATTACTTTTTTTTTTAGTAATTTGGAAAACTAAAAAACTAAGGTGTGTGTGTGTGTGTGTGTGTGTGGTGTGTGTGTGTGTGTGTGTGTGTGTGTGTGTGTGTGTGCCATCCATGTTAAAAACAACAACTTTAAAACAATTTTACCCCGAAACAATACAACAACAACAATCTTCAAACAACCCAAGAACCTTCAAACAAAATTAAAACTCAAAATATCAAGCCGTTTTGGGTATAGGGGACAGGACTGATCTGTTTGGTTACTATTGTGTTTAATCCTGTTCGCCACAGCTCTGGCAATCAAGTTATCACTGTCGCTTTGAATAATTTTCATTTTTATTTTGCATACGAACCTGTCAGCTGCAAACTTGCGTAAATTTTCTCCCGAGTTTGTCATTGAAACCCCGAGTGTTGTGCACACAATTAAAGACAAATGAATTGTTTCGTCGACTTTGCGACAAACCGCGGCACACACAAATTAAATCTGAGCACTTGTTAGTGTTACTTCTATTAGTTCTAATCTCAATGTTTTGAGAGGAAAATAAAATAAAAATCAAGATCAATAACCTCGCCATCCAAATTACAGTCTTCGTCGAATTCATGCATTTGTAAAGAAGCTCCATCGACACTCACCATGATCGGGGGCAACCGCTCAAGAAAGTGAAGGCCATAAACAGAACAGCAGATCAGTTACACAGGTAATCGGCAAATTGACACGCTTGAGTGGCATGTTGTTAGAGAAAGGTAAATTTGGGCTTGGATAGCAACTTCCGTCTCGGCTAGCCAGAGAGTCAAGGTTTGGGTTCCCGTGTTCAGATCAAGGTAGACAACTTTATTCAGTACCCAATGCACAAGAAACTTTTAGTGTAATAAAACGCCGAAGGAAGTGTTTGACGCCGATGATTTGTAACGTATATAAATTCTAGCAGTTACAGCTGAGCTGATTTTTGTGACAGAAGAAAGACAAACCTCCAGTGCTTTTGAAGGGGGGGGGGGGGGGGGAACCAAGAGATCTTTTGGGTGGAAGAACAAGATTGTTGAACCGCGTGCATGGCGGGATCCTGTGACTGACTGCTAGTGCTACTGCTAGTGATACTGTACTAGTACTTAATTTCATCAGTAGTGGTATCAGTGATATGTGGCAACAGGTAAATTTCACAGCCCGCTGTCGGTGGCGACAGCTGCCAGTATTTTTCCAGCACACAAAAATTTATGATATATGCAACAACGTAACCTGTAAAGTGTACGTCTAACAAGTGTAGACAGTAGAGTCTGTAACTTGTTGAACTTCATAAGCCAACTACTAGTCTAATAATGATATGCTGTTGGTATGTCACTGAGTTTGTGAGTAGTACTTTTTACAGATTGCAGTTAGCCACTTAGTGAGTAATGATACAAAGAAAGTCCGTGGCGCAGAACGAGAGCACTCACAAAAGCCAAGTTACGTACGACCGAGCATGGTTACCAAATGCCGGAATGGATGTGATGATGATGAAGTGATGCTTTATGTCCTCAGATGTCAGTTGACATATTAGGGACAAGTTGTGACCAATGCCGAAGCACGGTGCAATAAATCTTTACGTCCACGGAAACCAGAAGGCTCGTTAGGACGGACAGTCCAGGACGTCCACCTCGACTCTCACACAGCTCCTGAACCATGAGGAATGGATGTGTGACCGTTTAGGTTTTTATCGTCCATGTCTCCCCGGAGTCAGATTATGTGTAGACTGTGCTACAGAAGTCCTTTGGATGGGACTATAATTACATACATTTATAATAATGATTAAACTTAAGCTTGGTGGGCCCAGGTTCTGGATGACATTTCACATCTTTACCTCATGAATGCAGACCATAATAATTAAGATGCCTCCTAAGAAACAACTTTTTTGATGGGGTGGTGGGGGGTGGTGGTGGGGGGTGATGGAGTCCAAAACTAAATGGAACATCGATATATATATATAAATAGATATATATATTCCCCCCCCCCCCATGTACTGTAAGTGTAACTGTTGTAGTCTACCCATCATTTACATGTACCCTGAACTCAAGTTCTGTAAGTTCATCATAAGAGTATGCCACTGTCACCGGCTGAACTTTGAATCTGACTATCCTGCTCATACTCAGTTCTAGTGGTGTATTATGCAGTGTGTGTGTGTGTGTGTGTGTGTGTGTGTGTGTGTGTGTGTGTGTGTGTGTGTGTGTGTGTGAATAACTTTTATATGATCTGCTCAAAAGGTGCACATGGGATCCTATTCTTAAATCAGACACCTGTAATGATTATGATGTTTGGCATATGCTGCTTCTTCATTTTGGGATGTGTGCTCTGTTTGTTTGTGTGTGTGTGTGTGTGTGCACACGTGCATGTGTGCATTCTTGCAGGGATCACATTTATGCCTGTTTTAACATTTATGCCTGTTTGAACTTTTATGCATAGTGACAGTGTATACAGATCTAAATATCGCATACACTTACAGTTTTTAGATCATGATCTGTAATCCATACACAAAAATCAAACAGTCAGGCAAGCCACCACCAGGAATAAATCTAGAATTGTAGAAAAAACTTCAGGCACAGCCATGCTGGCTGTGTGCTGTGCTTGCACTGTCCTCCCTCCTTGTCCTAGTTTTCAAAAGCAAAAAGTAGCACTCTGTCATGACAGGCAAACAGGAACACTGTTTTACTAAATAACTGAGTGGATTTTCTCTCTTGTCTCTCACACAAACACACACACACACACACACACACACACACACACAACAACACACACACACACACACACACACACACACACAGAGAATCAGCATGTATGACTTTGCAGTAGGTCTATCAGCAAAAAGAATAAAAGCTGTGGTTACCCTAAATTTGCTTGAAGTTTCATGCTGTGTGACATAATTTAATCAAGACTTTGACCTAAAGGCTAAGAGAAGAGCTTGTTAATAATGTTAGACTTAGAGCTGACAGGATTCTTGTATAGTCTTTTATCAGTTGTCAGATATCAAGTCATGTATTTAAAATAAAATAAAAATCTTGAATTTTTGGTCTTGGAGGAAGTCAAAAACAAACAAACAAATGAACAAACAAACAAAAAACAAGCAAAAAATACAAACAACAATAACATTAACAATGTCAGTAGTCAATAATAATAAATAAAAGGAGATAATCACATATTTATATATTTTATGATGTATTATAATGCATTTCAGATTCAGACCATTAGGTAAGGTTGACAGTGAAGTGACACCAGTTCTAAGCCAAGATGGGCGAGCGTCCCCAGACGGGCGTAATTCAGCGACTGGATGAAGTGGTGGTCAACAGGATTGCTGCAGGGGAGGTCATTCAACGACCAGCAAATGCACTGAAAGAAATGATTGAGAACAGGTAACTGGGATTGAAAGAAAAAGAAGCTTGATGAAAATATGTTACCTTTACAAACTGTTAAAGTGTTAATGTTAATCAATAAGACAACCTTAGCTTAGCATACACGGTGAGAATTTACTTAAAACTTTGAAAGACACATTCACCCAGATTATGGTTCAAACAAAACAATGGCAGAAAACTGGTGAAGCATTTTCTGGTTCTGATGAAATATTTACACAGTTAATTATTATATTACATACTTATTTACTTGTTCAGTAGAGTTGTCTCTTTTTCTTGCTTTTTTTCTCTGTGATTTTTTGTTTGTTTTGTTTTTGTTCACATGCCTTTTCACTATAATTTCAGACATGAAACTGATGTGTCATGAACATGGACCCTGTTTTACTCCAGATTTGGATCTTCTTTTTTTTCACCTGATGTGAACTTTGCACCAGTTGCCCTTGGATAATTTTAAATGTTGAGTACACCACTAGCCTATTTTTGTCTTGCAGCTTAGATGCTGGCGCAACCAGCATACAAGTGACAGTGCGACAGGGTGGATTGAAAATGCTGCAGATACAGGACAATGGCTCAGGCATCAGGGTAAGTGAAGTCATCTTGAACTTAATCTGGATCCCATACACTGCAGGACATAACTTAAGGTAGAGATGCAGTGGGAGGGGAATGTGCACCTGAGTTAGACAGTGCTTGGGGTGGCAATCAGACACAACTTAAGTAGAGATGTGATGGTGGAGTCATGTGCACCTGAGTTAAATGGTGCCTGGTGTGGTGATCAGTTGTTTGATGTCGATCCTCAAGACTGTGGGGGCCTTCATCTGGTCATCATTGAGGTGGTTCCAGCCAGTGGTGGTGCAGATGAAAAAGGAGTTGTTGTACTGCTTGGTATTTGAGTGGGACACCAGGAAAGATGTGGAGCTCAGGGTTGCTTGTTTATAATTAGTGTACGTGAGATTTTTTACTGGGAAGTCTTGACATTTTCGCCTAGTTTCTCTTTTGTTTGCTGAGAGGGGTCTGAGGAATTGGTTGATCAGCATGGTCATCAATTCACATTTGCTGTCACAGTGTCAGTCAGTGCCTCATGAATGGTTTTGCCTTTAAAAGTTTATTGGAAGCCCTGTGGTTTTCAGTGGTGATGACAAAAGTGCAGTCTCATCTGTTTGGAGTCCTTGCGTGGCTAATGAGTCCATATTTGGAAGAGGCTGACAAAACAAGCAAAGTTTCACATGAAAATGAAACTCAGAGTTTTTATTCAAACAGAAAGAAGACTTTACTGCTTGTGCTGTTTGCGAGAGCTTCATCATGCTAGTTGCTACTTACTGTTGTTTTCAGAAAGAAGACTTTGCCATTGTGTGTGAAAGATTCACCACCAGCAAGCTGCAGAAGTTTGAAGATCTTCAGAGCATCGCCACATATGGATTCCGTGGTGAAGCCCTGGCCAGCATCAGCCACGTGGCCCATGTCACCATCACCAGTCGTACACCCCAAGGCAAATGCGCTTTCAGGTATGGCAGCACTGATAGTGATAAGTGATGCACTGGTGGGGCCAGTTGTTCCTTTTACAAGCACACTAGTTGATTAATATTTAAATGAATGGTTTGCACAGTATAGGAAAAGTTTAACTTTGTGTTGTTACTAATAGTAATGCTATTGTTAGGATGACTGCGTTGGTATTTGTGGTACTCAACAAGTCTTTTGGGGGGTGGAATGAGAGGGATGTGGGTGTAGGGAGAGGGGGAGTTAGCGGGGATGTGGGAAGTGGTCTAACTAATGCCAGTAACTTACTAAGCGATATGGTTTAGTGTTTGTCTATGTACCTTTGCATGTTTCAGTCACAAGAGTCTGTGTAATGAGTGTGTGTGTGTGTGTGTGTGTGCGTGTGTGTGTGTGTGCACACATGTTTTTGTTTTTGTGTATGTGTGTGTGTGTGTGTGTGTGTGTGTGTGTGTGTGTGTGTGTGTGTGTGTGTGTGTGTTGCATATATATAAGTAATGTTTAAACCTGTGTTCACTTTGTTAGTGGCATATTATAATTTTATATTGGTGACAAGCGTTATCTTGATGTAGACTATTATTTTTGTATTGTTTTGTGTTTTGAGCTGTAAGATATGCACTGAAAAACATTCCATTATTAGTTTATTGAAAAAAATAAAAGTGAAAAAAAGGCCCAAAATGCACTGTCCAAAGTTTTTGTGTCCTGTTCTCAATTCTGTTTTCTGAGTTTGGCTCGTTCTGGTTAGCTAGTGTCACACTTTTGTTTCAGGGGCCAGTACAGCAATGAAATTTGCCCTATCCTTGATTCTAATTCCTGAGTATGACTCATTTCGGTCAGCTAGTGTCACACTTTCATTTTAGGGGCCAGTACAGTGATGGAGTTTGCCCTGTCCTCAAGTCTAATTCCTGAGTTTGATGAGTTCTTGTCACCTAGGGTAACACTTTTGTTTCAGGGGCCAGTACAGCGATGGAAAGCTCAAGGAGCCTGTCAAACCCTGTGCAGGCAATGTTGGGACACAAATCTCTGTGAGTTTCACACTGCTTATCAATATGGTCAGACTAAACCTTGCTATTCTGTTGGTGTGAATAACTGTGCTCATTTCATGGCATGTTGATCATGATGACATTTTTGTGTGTGCATGTTTTGAGGCAGAATAGATTATTAAAGTATATTGTGTCACCATAACATTATTTTATCTATGAAATATTGAAGCGCATGCTTAATAATACTAATGATAATGAAATATTCATAAGGAGCAAACCTCCTACATTAAAATAGAGCTTGTCATGCTGTGCCAAATTCAAATATAAACTACACACACAGAGAGATAACTCAATAAAAAACAATAACAGTGACTACAAGCAGTTCAAATCACAAGAAACTAAATGGGCAAGACGCACATTACACACTCATATACATACATATGCGTGCCCATGTTCGCGCTCACTCACACACACACATACACACACACGCACACTTACTTTTTGCTTTATGTTTATTTTTCCTTGTCCAGTGATGTCATCGATTCTCCTGAACTAAGCACTTTAAAGCCCTTGTTTCACTTCCATCACCATCTTATTCACATTGACTCACACTGTATAATAAACACACTTTTTTTTGTAGTCCCTGTGGTGTGTGTGTGTGTGTGTGTGTGTGTGTGTGTGTGTGTGTGTGTGTGTAGGCTTAATCAGTTTTGTTCCATTGACAACTTTTTGTGTGGGTTTCGAAGGTTGAGGACCTCTTCTACAATGTGTCAACCCGTCGCAAGGCACTTCGCAGTCCTGCAGAGGAACATGCCAGAATTGTGGAGGTTGTGAGCAGGTGCGTGGATGTGTTTAGTGTCACCGATCCCATCTTCAGATCTGAAGAGCGTTCTTAATAGAGCCTGAAATGGCTTCGTGAAGAGCCTTCAACAATATTGCCAGGCCCTTTTTTTTTTTTATCAGAGATACATCACAAGTCCTGTTGTGTGATGTGGCTGAAGCTGACCATAGATTGGCTAGTCAGTTTATGCCCAAAGCTGACCATTGATTGGCTAGTCAGTGTATGTCTCGAACCGGGTTGTCAGCCATGGTTCTCTGTGAGGAGTCTTGACCTGCGGAAAATGGCAGAAGACACTACCAGAGCCTCTGCTAGACCGGCATATGCCATTTTTTACCGGTAGATGTTTCTGTTGTACCAGTAAAGATTAAA
>JABMCL010002470.1:1812500-1822500 GCA_018857735.1 Alviniconcha marisindica
AACTGAGGTCCTGAGTGTGTATGCATATGCAAAAAGATCACATACAGGCGTTAAAGATCATAAGGTCCATGTCAGAGCGCCTCATCTTTGAAATGAGCCCTTAGCGCTTCACAGAGGCAGCTGTATAGCTCTATTCT
The DNA here is from genome assembly GCA_018857735.1 of Alviniconcha marisindica. Classification (NCBI taxonomy): domain Eukaryota; kingdom Metazoa; phylum Mollusca; class Gastropoda; family Provannidae; genus Alviniconcha; species Alviniconcha marisindica. The sequence continues at coordinate 1,812,638 of JABMCL010002470.1, forward strand.
CTGCTTTCGAGCAGACTCACTGTGCTCTAGTCGTATGCAACTCTGAATGGGTCACTGTACCTTTACACAGCAGGTTTTTGAATATCCACAGAAGTGGCTACAGTGCTTATTAGTCGTTACATGGCTGGTGCCACGTGAAACTGCTGCCGTTTCTGTGTACACCATACAACCACGTACCAGTTACGTTATGTCACTTTATTCGAAACCACATAATTACGTAGGGTGCATGTGTGCTTAGATGTAACCTGCCACCTGCACTTAAGGCATTCATCTTCTTCTTCATCGTTACATAGTTCAGGAGCTGTGTGAGAGTCGAGGTGGCCGTCCTGAGCTGTCCGTCCTAACGAGCCCTCTGGTTTCCGTGGACGTAAAGCTATACTGAACCATGCTTCGGCATTGGTCACAGCTTGTCCCTAATATGTCAACTGACATCTGAGGACATTAAGCAACACTACCTACCTCTTCATCGTTGCCTTACGTGACATAGACCATAAGGACTATTACTGTTAGGCACGGGGAGACCAGGACGGCCAACTCGAGTTTCACGCAGCTTGGCTGAGTGTTGCTTTACGTCCACAGAAACCGTAGGCTTATTAGGGACGGGAAGCCCAGGACGGCCACCTCGACTTTCACACAGCTCTGAGGTGACGGTGGTTGGTTGAGTGTTGCTTTACGTCCACAGAAACCGTAGGCTTATTAGGCACGGGGAGCCCAGGACGGCCACCTCGACTTTCACACAACTCCTGAGCTCTGATTTTCTCACGCAGCTCCTGAGCTCGCCCACTTACGGCAGAATGAACTGGCTCTGATAGGTCTTACTGCGGTAACACGGGGGTTGAACGGATACCGAAACGAGAGTCCTCACAGAAAGTTGACCCCGCAGAAGAAAATTCGAACCCGCGACATTTTGATCAAGAACACAATGCTCTTACCACTGAGCTACCCCTGCTCCCATTACCATAGAGAATCCAGATTTTCGTGGACAGAAAATGCCATGCGAAGTTTGTCAATGATCGGGGGTGGGGGGGGTGCGGGGTTGGGGGGGGGGGGGGGGGTGCTGTCGATCTTAGCGCCCCCTGCCGTCAGCACAGGGAAACCGGATGAAGCGGATTTATTGGTTACGCCAAAGAAAGAGTAGTGTGCTTACAGTCGGGGAGGGTGGGGGGGGGGGGGGGGGGGGGTGGCGCTGACAGTTTTTTGGTGTCTGAGAACCATTTCATCTGTAAATCTTAGTTTGACAGAACTGCACTGGCGACAGACGTGTAATTACCGGTCCAGCGGAAGCCGAATTAACACTGCCAGCGTTTATCTGATCGGCTGTCAGCATCTCGACCTCCTTAGATCGGTCACCTCGCACTGTGTGTGTGTGTGTGTGTGTGTGTGTGTGTGTGTGTGTGTGTGTGTGTGTGTGTGTGTGTGTGGTGTGTGTGCATGTACGTGTGTGTGTGTGTGTGTGTGTGTGTGTGTGTGGTGCGTGTGTGTGTGTGTGTGTGTGTGTGTGTGTGTGTGTGTGTGTGTGTGTGTGTGTGTGTGTTGTTTGTGTGTGCGTGCGCGTGTGTGTGTGTGTGTGTGTGTGTGTGTGTCGCGCGCACATGTGTGTGTGTGTGTGTGGATGTATGTGTGTGTGTGTGTGTGTGTGTGTGTGTGTGTGTGTGTGTGTGTGTGTGTGTGTGTGTGTGTGTGTGTGTTTCTCACCAAGCCGATCGATGTCGTGATAACCTTGCCGTTTGGTGCCACCTGAATGGCTCATGTCTTTGAAGGAATAAGACGGAAGGCCAGTGTGGAAGCACAGGAAGGAATGTGGACTTACCGTCCACAGAGACCACACGCGGTCTGTTATGACCGGGGCAGTGGGTTGGAGGGCCGCTTACCTATACGAAGTAATGGCAGAATGATCGGGATCTCTTACGTCTTACTCCGAAGTGCTGGGACCCGCAAAAGCAGGACTCGACCGATTGCTGCCACCAGAACAATCGATATTAACCCCTTCACTGCCCCAGCCTGTTAAATTTCGGGGCTGGATGATGCACGGAGCCGCCTGCAAACAGTATATTTTCCGGTCCTATAACATCTATTTTCAATTCTATGCGTTTTGATTGATATTCTTTCACATGCCAGTGCGAAAAAGAAACAAAGAGGCTTAAGGGTTTCAAATTTCGCACATTTACGGATCGTTTTCAAATGACATCAACGCAGTGAAGGGGTTAAGGTGGTGGGGACCTCGCCAGTGTAAAGCAACTTGTGTACTTTGCAAAGCGACAGTGCAAAGCAAAGAAACTTGCGTACTTTGCAACTTGCTCTTTCAACAGTTGTGGGGAACAGATATTAGCTAATTAAGGTGGTGGGGACCTCGCCAGTGTAAAGCAACTTGTGTACTTCGCCGAGCGACAGTGCAAAGCAAAGGAACTTGCGTACTTTGCAACTTGCTCTTTCAACAGTTGTGGGGAACACAGTCACAGGGACAGTGCTCAGAGAACCAGCCGTTGATACCTGTAAACCCAAAGACTGTTAACTTACAACGTGGGAGGACAGCTCCACCTTCCAGTTTGACACGCTTCTGGACTCTGACGTTTTAGCCGACGTTTTAGCTCAGTCTTCAGTGTTGTCATTTGGCTGCTGCAGTGCATTGAAATAGGACAGTAGTTCACAGGGCGGTTTGGGGGTGTGTGGGTGGGGGGTGGATCCGGGGTAGAGAGAAAGGCACATACGCAAGCACTTACAGACGCACGCACTCATGCACATGACGAGGGATGGGAATTCATTTAAAAAAAAGAAAAGCAACAGCAACGTTTTCCCCGCCAGTAGTCCTTGGTCATAGAAGTTCTGTCTTTGAGATTGCACCGCTCTCTGTGTGTCTCTGTCTCTGTCTGTCTCTCTGTCTTTGTCTCTGTCTGTCTGTCTCTCTGTCTCTGTCTCTCTCTGTGTCTGTCTGTCTGTCTGTCTGTCTGTCTGTCTCTGTCTCTGTCTCTGTCTCTCTCTCTCTCCCTCTCTCTCTCTCTCTCTCTCTCTCTCCCTCCTTCTCTCCCTAATTGACATTTGGTCCGTTGGATGATGGCTTGCATCTGACTGCTTTGTGGGACTTCGGTTACTTCCTTCATGGAAATCGATTCGGTATGTAGAACACGTTTCTGTCTGGCCGCCTTCAGATGACCGAGTGCTGTCGACAGGATGTTAAAATCTAATTACTAACTGACTAACGGTCCTCTGCTATTGTTGTGGGCGGAGACAGAAGTGACTAACGTTCCTCTGCTATTGTTGCGGGCGGAGACAGAAGTGACTAACGTTCCTCTGCTATTGTTGCGGGCGGAGACAGAAGTGACTAACGTTCCTCTGCTATTGTTGCGGGCGGAGACAGAAGTGACTAACGTTCCTCTGCTATTGTTGCGGGCGGAGACAGAAGTGACTAACGTTCCTCTGCTATTGTTGCGGGCGGAGACAGAAAGTGACTAACGTTCCTCTGCTAGTGTTGCGGGCGGAGACAGAAATGACTAACGTTCCTCTGCTAGTGTTGCGGGCGGAGACAGAAATGACTAACGTTCCTCTGCTATTGTTGCGGGCGGAGATAGAAATGACTAACGTTCCTCTGCTATTGTTGCGGGCGGAGACAGAAATGACTAACGTTCCTCTGCTATTGTTGCGGGCGGAGACAGAAGTAACTAACGTTCCTCTGCTATTGTTGCGGGCGGAGACAGAAGTGACTAACGTTCCTCTGCTATTGTTGTGGGCGGAGACAGAAGTGACTAACGTTCCTCTGCTATTCCTATGGGCGGAGACAGAAATGTAGAGGGGGGAACGGGTGGGGCAGCAGTGGGATTGCCATTTTTGTTGTTGTAGTTGTGTGTTTTTTACGAAAGGGTGGGGAGCCGTGAGATTGTCCGGTGAGGGTGTTGTTGTTTTCTGGTAGTACTCGATCGACCGTCGGCAAGATTCACATTGCTGAAAGTTTGTGTGTGTCGGTGCATGCCACGTGTGTGCGTATACCGTGTGTGCGTACGTGCGTGCGTTCTGTGTGTATTGTATTTAACCTTTTCATCTCAGCGGAATTATGTTTACCACCATAAATTACGTTCAGCCGTGGCTCTGTATTGAATTTGCCGATCGTCTTCTGTCGAACAAAATCTCGTTGGGCTGACTTAGTAGGCTACAAAATGAGTGGCTCCCCCCGGACCGGTCTGGTCGTGGAGGTGGAGGTGATGATGATGATGATGATGACCAATTTTATAGCGTATGATTCCTTAACTTGAATGCTCAGTGCGCTGATGGGGGGGGGGGGGGGGGGGGGACACTAGAAGTCATAATAATTAAAACAAAGAAAAGAAGAAGAAAAAAACAAGACACAGGAATTGGGGGGGGGGGGGGGGGGGGGGGGGAGACTAGAAAGTCATAATAATTAAAACAAAGAAAGAAAAACCAACAACAACAAAAACCAACAAGACACATGGTGCAAAGTCATTGACAAGATCCGAACACAAAAAGGTTCGAACGAACGCTTATTTATTCGGTCATTCACAACTTTCACTCTGTTGAAAAAGCTGGGCTGTCACGGAGCGAGTTGGACAGTCCTTTGCTTCAGGCGTCAGCAACTGGTTCTCTGGACACTGTCCTTGTGACTGTGCTCTGCGCAAGCTGTTGAAAGATAAAGTTGCGGAGTACTCTAGCTGCTTCGCTCTCGCGAGGCCCCTCACCGCCTTGACGTTTATTGTTCTGGCGTTGGCTGTCGGCCTCTCCGGTCTTTACGTGTCGGAGCAAGTAAGCAAACATGGTGCTTAATGATGATGATGAAGTGATGCTTAATGTCTCAATGTCAGTTGACATATTAGGGACAAGTTGTGACCAATGCCGAAGCACGGTTCAATAATTCTTTACGTCCATGGAAACCAGAAGGCTCGTTAGGATGGACAGCTCAGGACGGCCACCTCGACTTTCACACAGCTCCCATGGTGCTTAACGTCCTCAGAAACCTTAAGGCTTATAAGGGACGGGGACAAGGGGGGGGGGGGGGTGGGGGGGTGTTGGAAGTGGGGGGGTGGGGGAGGGATCGAGTTTATATACCTATCACTACACTGTCACCACCAGAATGACTTCTGCATTAAGGTGGGCAGCGATGGGAGCCATTTTAATGTTTCATTAATTGTGAGGGACAAAGTCGCAAGACCGTGTCCACAGATCGCAACTTTTGAAGAGAAAGGAGAGCCGAAGCGGATTCGAACCGAAGTCCCTCTGCTTACCAGCTTAACGCCTTACCGTTAGGCCAAACCGGTTCACAGTGGGAATGAGCGTCTGGGAAGAGTTATTCATAGGTACCCGACCGCCCCCCTCTCCCTGGTCCCTAATAGACTGCATGTGGTCTGTGTGAACGTTTACACTAAGAAACAGACAAACGTGAGAGGTGAGCAAACAGAAACTAATTGGAACTGTCAGCCGAAGTTTTGAAAGACAAAGTCGAGTTCAGTCTAACCGACATGTCTTCGGAGGTGGCTGGCGCTGACAGAGAGAGAGAGAGAGAGAGAGAGAGAGAGACAAGAGACAGAGACAGACAGACAGACAGACAGACAGACAGACAGAGACGCATCGAGAGAGAGAGAGAGAGGGGGAGGGAGGGAGACAGAACGCAGACAGAGACGCATGAGAGAGAGAGAGAGAGAGAGAGAGGAGAGAGAGAGAGAGGGAGAGAGAGAGAGAGAGAGCCGAACCACAGTATTGGCACAGAAAAGAGGAGAGAGAGAGAGAGAGAGAGAGAGAGAGAGAGAGAGAGAGAGAGAGCGAAAAGGGAAACACCATCGAATCACCATCTCAGGACGAGAGAGAAGGGGGGAGAAGAGGAGAGAGGGGGAGGGAAAGGTTTCGTGTGTGGGGGTGGGGTGGGGGGTGGGGGTGTGGGAAAGGGGGGGGGATTGAGAAACATTCTATTAGGACTCTCCAATTTCTCTTCAATGATGTATGCATTTTTCAGTTTCGTTCCGATTGCTTGTTATTTTGCAATTTCAATACTCCATCATTTTTTTTTTTTTTGGAAACACCATCGAATCACCATCCAGGACCCGGACAATTTATTTTACGATATGTCTTGGCGATTGAACTGCTAATAGGTAACTTAATGTGCGCCCTGGCGAAATTGGCAAAGATGAAGAAGAGACTTGATACGCATGTTGATCTCGCCAGCTAGACGACATAGGTGTATGGGCCAAATCCACGCGAGGTTTTGCATTGGCGGAACTCATGAACCTCTAGGTCCTCGGGGAGTCTTCTAAATATATAAATGAGTCTCCCAGTTTGACGCTGATGTCCACTTACTTCCACCACTTATCCCGGTGTTTACGTTTATTTCAGATTGACGGTGATGAACACTTAGTTTCGGCACAGTTCCCTCTGTGTACATTTCTCTTAGATTGACGCTGATGAACGCTAAGTTTCTGCACAGTTCCCTCTGTGTACTTTTCTCTTAGATTGACCCTGATGAACACTTAGTTTCGGCACAATTCCCTCTGTTTACATTTCTCTTAGACTGACGCTGATGAACACTTAGTTTCTGCACAGTTCCCTCTGTTTACATTTCTCTTAGATTGACCCTGATGAACACTTAGTTTCGGCACAATTCTCGCTATTTGTATTTCTCTTAGACTGACGCCGATGAACACATAGTTTCTGCACAGTTCCCGCGGTTTGTATTTCTCTGAGATTGACGCTGATGAACTCCTATTTTCCTCACGATTCCATCAGTTTATATTTCTCTTAGACTGACGCTGATGAACACTTAGCTTCTGCTGAATTCTTTCTGTTTACATTTCTCTTAGACTGACGCTGATGAACACTTAGCTTCTGCTGAATTCCTTCTGTTTACATTTCTCTTAGACTGACGCTGATGAACACTTAGCTTCTGCTGAATTCCTTCTGTTTACATTTCTCTTAGACTGACGCTGATGAACACTTAGCTTCTGCTGAATTCCTTCTGTTTACATTTCTCTTAGACTGACGCTGATGAAAACAGTTTCTGCACAGTTCCTTGACTGACGCTGATAAACCCATTAAAAACTAAATCTGAAACAGAGTTGGCACGCTTGTGTTCTGAAATGAAACCCACACACTAAAGAACGCCGATTTAAATAGGACAAAACAACACATGCGCGTTCTGTGAATGTAAAACGTGTTTTGTGTTTTGCTATTTGCGGTTTTTGTCCTGCTTGTTTGGTGTTAGTGGGCTTTTCTTTCCTTTTTCCCCCTCCATGAAAGCTTAATTAGTAACATTTTACATCGTCAGCGCAAATCAGAATTGCTTGGTGGACTTTGAAGCTGGATGAGTTGGACGGAATTTAAATTTGTTTTATTTCTCTGTTTATTGGGAGAGAGAAACTGTGCTTCGCTCTAATGATACTGACACGCGAGAGGAGAGCAGTTAGCATTTTTCTTCTTTTGGGGATGAAGCTCTGGGTGTGTAGTATTTGCCCCAGACACGATCTGACCGGGTAAACCTTTCGTTGAGGTTGTCCTTAATTTGTTTGTACATCCTCGTCTCTCCGCCATGCGCTGTGGGCATGTTCTGTGAATGTCCAATCTGTACAAATTTGTTTGCGCATCCTATTAAGAGGGCGTTACATTGTTTGTTGCAACCCGCTGCAGTGTCCGGTTAGGGCCTACAGCAATGATACAACTTTATTGCGAATTGAGTCTTGTTGTTGTTGTTGTTGTTGTTGTTGTTGTTGTTGTTCTTCTTCTTCTTCTTCTTCTTCTTCTTCTTCTTCTTCTTCTTCTTCTAAGGGAGGCCGGGGATGTCTGATGTCACCCTCCTGTCTGGAATCTCAGGGCTGTCATTTGAATCCCCTTTCCTATCTCCTGTTTTTTTTCTTTTTCTTCTGCCTAGTCCTCTTGCTCTTTCTGTCTGATCATTTTTCTGCTAATGGTCCATTCTCCCGACTTTTTTTCCAGAAAACTCTCAAATATTTTTCATTAAGGTTTGGCTTTTTTGTATGGCTCTTGTTGAGCAGCTAGGAGATGATAGTTGGTAGGTGGTATGTGCAGCTTGCTGCCATATGGCTGGTGTTTGCCATTATGCATTTATATAACATTTTAAAATTTTATATTGTGTCGTCCATTCCTTTTTCATATTTTTCTTTAACCTGGTATCGATAAATTAGACGGAATGGTCGACGATACCAGCATGTCCTAGCCTTATGTGCTCTTTTAACAGTGGTAATATGGAAGGGACTAACTCTTCGAAAATTTGTGTCTGATGTTTGTGTATGTATGTTTTATGTTTGCGAAGCGATTGGTTTTGTAGATTGACTTGACAGAGGGTTGATATATATGTGAGAAGAGTTTAGAAATATGTACTTGCTTATGACCTGAGTTTGACTGTCCTGAGGTGACCCTGTGTAGTTGACAGGACATTAAAATCCAGTTACTATTCTTCTTCTTCTTCTTCTTCTTCTTCTTTATACTGTGGGAATCCCAGTAGTTTGGGCAAGTTTTCCACAACTAGTCTTTCAAATATTTCCATGAAAGAAACTAACAGTGAATAAGACCTAGGGGTGGCACACAAGAGCGATGTGGCTTAAGCCAGGCCTCAGTGGTGGATCTGAATGCCTAGGGATGGTACAGAAGACAAGGCTAAAAACAGGTGATGGGACTTCAGCATACTAGTCTTTTCTCAGCCAGGCCTCTGGCTCAGTGGCGGATCTGAAGGCCAGTGACAAGGTCAGTGCTCAAGGAACGTGTTATGTCATTAATACTGGTGATATTTAGATTCGTGGGGGGAAAACAACGTTAAAAAGAAAAAAGAAAAAAGAAGTGATTATAGTTTTAATTATTCATGGAAGACGGATCGTGAGATCGTGCGACGAATTTTATGCTTGTTGATTTGTGTCCGTATTATTTCCAGATATTTTATTCATATTTGTTCGAAATTTTGGCTAGTTGCATTTTCTATTTTCGTTGTTTTGTTCGTAATTTTGTTATTTTTTCTTCTTTTCCTGCTATTTGATTATGACTAGAAATAGGTGTGTTTTTAAAACTTTTTTTTTTTTTTTTAAATTAAAGAGAGAAGGACATGTTTTATTAAAACAACGTTTTGCTGCGTTCGAGGTCACGCCTGCTTGTTAACATGGTGATGTTGACAGCTTCTTCTTCTTCTTTAAATGTTTTATTTTATATACTAAAACAATTGTTTTACTGCACACACACACACACACACAGAGAGAGAGAGGAGAGAGAGAGAGAGAGGAGAGGAGAGAGAGAGAGAGAGAGAGAGAGAGAGAGAATATAACAAAGTCCAAACATGTTTTGTATTCGAAACTTTTTACTCCAAATTTTCGCCCTTGAAAGCCTGCCCGGTCGGCTTGACTGATTCCTACACATTTTGTTGTTGTTGTAGGAATTAGTCAAGCCGACCGGGTAGGTCTTTACAAAGCTCACAAGGGTGAAAATTCGGAGTAAAAAGTTTCCAATGCAAAACATGCATAGACTTTGTTATACTTTCTCTACATGACACCATACTCAGTCCTTCCTGCACGGTACGGTGCCCAAGAGTCACAGAGAGCTTTGTTTTTCTGTCTGTCTGTCTGTCTGTCTGTCTGTCTGTCTGTCTGTCTGTCTCTGTCTCTCTCTCTCTCTCTCTCTCTCTCTCTCTCTCTCTCTCTCTCTCTCTCTCTCTATATATATATATATATATATATATGGTCGACGATACCAGCATGTCCTAATCAATATATATATATATATATATATATATATATATATATATATATATATATATATATATATATAAACGTGCACATAAATACGAAGTTAATATGAATAGACCAACATCAAAACCTACAAGATACATATCACGAAGAACCAACATCACAGCCTGTTAAGATATATATCGC
>JABMCL010002470.1:1827500-1830000 GCA_018857735.1 Alviniconcha marisindica
TGGCAAATGATTCATCGATTTGTCTGGTGGCCAGAATTCGTCTCTCTGACTTCTGGCGGCACAGAATCTTCTCTAGTTTGTTTGTTACACCAAACTTCGAGCGAGCACCGTTCAGTACATCTCATTTCGACAACTTTGTGTGTGGTTGGACATTTTTAATGTAGCGCTTTACTGTAAATCATGTTCAGTCACTCTATGGCAATTTTGACTGGAGCCACACACAACCACAACTCCAGATGCAACGAACTGGTTTTGTTGCAGACGTAGATGCCCTCTGTACATGTATATGTTAAGAGTGCATGCACAAGTATTCTTCTCTTTAAACAGACCCGGTTTCTCGCTATATTGTGTCCAAACCCATTAACGTTCAGTAACACAGGACCTTAAACCGAATAGTGTCTGACTTGAGAGGTTTGTTAGGCTACTGATGACAGATTTACTTATTATTACATACACACACACACACGCACGCACGCACGCACGCACGCACGCACGCACGCACGCACAAACCACCTACACATACAACTGTGTGCCTCTTTTACTCCAAATCAGTCAATTATCTGTGTCATTTTCCCTGCCTTGATAGGAAACAGTGCAATCTGCTGCAAACGGCATTGATTAGTTGTTTTCATAACTGAATAATAATAAGTAAATATGTCGTCACAAGAGGTAGCCTACATTTTCATCTTCACCGTTTAACTGTTTTTCGTCGCTTGAAAAAGGGGCTTACCCCGAAAATTCGCATGTCGTGTATTGTCATACTGAATAAGCGTTCTTTTTAGCAGTCATCTTTGTTTCAGATTTGTTTCCCCTCTCTCGAAAGACGAACGAACGCCGACAACTGTCACGCTTAGCAGTAACATTAACCGACGCCTTTAGCCGACCGTAAACTCTCAGTCTGAAGCCATACGTATTCTTTAAAAGGCTTCATAAGCATACGTTTCAGTCCTCCAAATTCAAATGCTGTGTTTAAAACCCTTCATCCGAATGTGAACCCCACAATACTCCAAAATACCGTTTCTAGGCGAATCATGTGAGACCAGCCGCTTCACAATGCCACTTTCTTGGGACGATTTCGGACCGTTTCCACGCGACTGAGCCTAGTCACTCCAAAGGAGTCACGTTGGGAGTGATTTCGGACCGATTGCGGGCCCACTCCACAGAAGTCACGTTGGGAATGGTTTCGAAGCGATTCCACGCTCACTCCACAGAAGTCACGTTGGGAGTGATTTCGGACCGATTCCGGGCCCACTCCACAGAAGTCACGTTGGGAATGGTTTCGGACCGATTCCAGGCTCACTCCACAGAAGTCACGTTGGGAGTGATTTCGGACCGCTTCCAGGCGACATTGAGCCTAGTCACTCCACAGAAGTCCCGTCGGAAATGATTTTGGACCGTTTCCAGTAAGCCAGTATATACTCACTTCACAGAAGTCACGCTTGGGACGAGTTCCTGGGCGAACGCGAGCAGCACGCAGCTAGTCAACCACATCCAACAAACAAACCCCAAAAAGCGTCACACTTGAGAGACTGTGTCAGGCGAAGAGGAGCCGACGTTGCAGGCGTTGCACAGGGAGTTGGGGAACTTGCCCCCACCGGAAGGGCGCCCGCAAGCGCCCCGCGGGCCATTGGCAGTGCCCGCCACCTTCCACGACACCGCCTTGGACTCGGGGCACCCTCCGCACACGTGGCACACCGCCGCCCCGTTGGCCGCGGTGTAGACGATCATGGGGGTGACCTCCGCCTCCACGTCCCCCTTGCCCACGTCGTCGTCGCAGCAGAGGGCGAGGCTGTTGCAGGGGGGGTCCGGGTCCGGGTCCGGGTCGGCGCCGCTGCTGGACTGGACCGTGTCCAGCGGGGGCAGCTGGGCGGTCTGGGTCTGGCGCATCACGCTGCTGCGGAAGCTGTTGTGGCGCTTCTGGCGGCGGAAGAAGCACTTGCGGAAGAGGCGGCGGTAGCCCAGCTGCACGTCGCGGAGGCGGAAGGCGTAGATGATGGGGTCGCAGAGCGAGTTGAGGAGGAGGAGGGCGTTGAGGTAGCGGTTGGCGCGCAGGAAGGTGGCGTACAGGCGCTGCACCGTCGGCTTGTCCACCTGCACCTAGTGGGGGACAAGGGGGACACGGCACACCAGCGTTAGTTGTACGCGCCTCACACAAACACAGTGTGTGTGTATCTCTCTCTCTCTCTCTCTCTCTCTCTCTCTCTCTCTCTCTCTCTCTCTCTCTCTCTCTCTCTCTCTCTCTCTCTCTCTCTCTCTCTCTCTCTCTCTCCCTCCCTTCCTCCCTCCCTATCTCTGTGTCTCTGTCTGTCTGTCTATCTGTGTCTGTCTGTCTCTGTCTGTCTCTTTATATCTGTCTGTCTGTCTGTCTCCCCCTCCCTCCCTCCCCCTCTCTCTGCATCACACAACACACACACACACACACACACACACACACACCACACACACACACACACACACAAAACACGCTGTAACACACTCGCACAATAACGCGCGCGAGCAC
>JABMCL010002470.1:1837500-1840000 GCA_018857735.1 Alviniconcha marisindica
CGCACCTCCGGCTTGTTCTGGTACTCACGTACACCATTAGAGACAGCCTAAGTCTGGGCCTGACTGACTGGAAATCTTGAGTTGTGCGACAGTCATCTGGCTTGGATGGCGATCATTATAGGCACCCGCCAAACAGCGCACACGTCCTCGCGCGGTTTGAGGTGGTAATTTCCGGTTAAAGGGGACGCTGAGAGAACTCGACTGAATGTTTCGCATTAGCTGCTCTATCATTGCAACAAAAGACTAAGTACTGTTGTTGTTGTGGTGGTGGTGGAGGTGGTAGTGGTGGTGGTGGTGGTTTGTTTGTTTGTTTGTTGTTGTTGTTTTCTCTCTCTCTCTCTCTCTCTCTCCCCCCCCCCCCATCTCCTTTTCCTTTCCCATCGAGAGGCCCCTCATTGCCTCTTCGCTTGGTGTTCCCTTTAAGCAGCGAGGCCTTATCTCTTGTGGAGCAGCTTAGCCTGATCTGTGTGTTGGGCTTGTTTACGCCGGATTGTTTGCTTCGTCTGTCTCTCAGACGTATTGACGGGGACTGAATTACAGGAGGTGAGACAATGACTCATTGGAGGGGATGGTGGTGGTGGTGGTGGGGGGGGGAGGGGGAGGGGGATCTTGAGTTACTTACGTTTGTCTTGATAGATGTATTGGCTGAGACTAAATCGCTAGAGGTGAAGAGGAGAGGACTGGGGGGGGGGTTGATTGAGTTACGAGCGTTGTTCTTTCTGGACGTATTGGCTGTGCCTGAATCGCCAGAGCTAAGCAGAGAACTCGTTTGTGTGTGTGTGTGTGTGGGAGGGGGGGGGAGGGGTTGGAGGGGTAGTCGTCGCCGAATATTTCACTTAAACACTGTCTTTCACCCCAATCAGTCTGTACAATGCGCGTGTGCGTGCGTGCGTGCGTATGTGTGTGTGTGCGCGTGTGTGCGTGCGTGCATGCGTGTATTTGTGTGTATTTGCGCGTCTTGCACATAGTTACGTTTGAACTCTTGTTGGTGTGTGATTATGTGTTATCTGTTTGTTAAATTGCGGATAATATTCTCTGTCTCGATGTACACTACGTGTGTTAATTATGTTTGTTGGGTGCTTTGAACCGCGGGGTAGGCGCTTTACAAATACCCATTATTATTAATTTTTTTATTATTAAACGAATACTCCACATTATTATTATTATTATTATTACATGTGAAAGACTGTCTCACCGTACAATAGCCTATGCCAAGTTTTCAATTTCCACCACCTCCGAAGACTCCAGTGGATGCACTATCCAGGACTTGCTGGAACAAAGGGAAACTGCCGAGCAGAAAGACTAATAGGCAAAGCGGCCAACACAAGTGGCCTGCGTCTCGGAAGATAAGAAGTGTTGAGAAGCTTGAGACAGTGCTTGCGAGCACAAAGCGCTCGACGATCCCCTTGAAAAGACGAGAAAATGCCATCGTCAGTCTAACGAGCTTTGGGACAGTTTCAAAGGCAACGTTAGAGAAAATGCCATCGTCAGTCTAACGAGCTTTGGGACAGTTTCAAAGGCAACGTTAGAGAAAATGCCATCGTCAGTCTAACGAGCTTTGGGACAGTTTCAAAGGCAACGTTAGAGAAAATGCCATCGTCAGTCTAACGAGCTTTGGGGCAGTTTCAAAGGCAACGTTAGAGAAAATGCCATCGTCAGTCTAACGAACTTTGGGACAGTTTCAAAGGCAAAGATGGAGAAACATGTGAGAGAGCGCGACATTTTGTGAGCGCGTGGATACCATCTGGAACTGAACTGTACGTAGTTAATATAGTTACCACCAAACTGACCGGTAGCATTGACTGGTAGCAGTGGGACTCGGTTTACTGTTTTTGTTTGTGTGTGTGAGTGCGTGCGTGTATGTGTGTGTGTGTGTGTGTGTGTGTGTGTGTGTGTGTGTGTGTGTGTGTGTGGAGTAACTAGACAGGATAAGGAACGGGAAGGACGATGAAGATGTTCTTTTACATGACTGCTCAGTGCACTACAGATTAAAAACAAAACAAAAATAGAAGAAGAAAAAAGTTTAATCGTAAAAGTAGTAGAAAAAAAAGAAATCAAAAGGTGTACAGCGGGTAAATCATTCAGAAAACAGGTGGACCTTCAGACGTCCCTAATTGTGATAGCTATGGCATTGTTTCCCTAATTGTGATAGCTTAGGCATTGTTTCCCTAATTGTGATAGCTAGGGCATTGTTTCCCAAATTGTGATAGCTAGGGCATTATTTCCCTAATTGTGATAGCTAGGGCATTGTTTTCCTAATTGTGATAGCTAGGGCATTGTTTCCCTAATTGTGATAGTTAGGGCATTGTTTCCCTAATTGTGATAGCTAGGGCATTGTTTCCCTAATGGTGATAGTTAGGGCATTGCAGAGCTTGGGGACAGAGTTAGGAAAAGCTCTAAAACGAAAACTGTTTGTGTGGGTGTGTTTGCCATCAGCACGTGGAATCCCTAGGCGTGTGTTTGGTGTGTTTGCCATCAGCACTTGGAATCCCTAGGCGTG
>JABMCL010002470.1:1845000-1852500 GCA_018857735.1 Alviniconcha marisindica
TGAATGAATGAGTGAACAGTTCAATGTGGGGCGTAAAATCGCTGCGCGCGCGCGCGCGCGCCCGCACACACACACACACACACACACACACACACACACACACACACACACACACACACACACACACACACACACACACACACAACAACAGAGCAGACGACGACGTGCATGTTCACAGCGCCAGATGCACACAGCGTATAATGCCTGTATGCGCTCAGAAACTAAAGCTACCAACGATATTCATAATAGTAAAATACACAACAACCGCAACCCTACCCCCACCCCACCCTAGAAAGTACAACTATACGTAGAAATTAAATGTACAGATATACACAGAGTTAAAAACAATAACAACAACAACAACAACAACAAAAAAGAACAGTATTTATCGCTTTGTACACCACTTCACACGGACACCAGCGCGAGCTATGCAGTGCGCGCTAATGAAACCGAGCCAATCAACAGCGGCGGAATAACAGTTCCAGCAGCTGCGTCTGGCACGAGATCTCTTCGGCCCTCCAACACAGCCGCATTGAATACGTCAACAAGCGGCGTACAATAATTAATGGGTCACCCAACTCTGAGTGACAGACGCGATTAGCCAATCAGCGCGCGCGGACGAGACGCGCCACTCATTTGACCGTCATTTTCCCTCACAACAGTTTAGAATCGTTATGTTCCTTTCGGTGAACTCTCGTGCACATCAGGGGCCATGTTCGTCGTACATGGGTGAGACAAAAAAACGGTCTGGTAAATCTTTCGAACGCATGGGTACCGCCACACTTTATTAAGACCTTGCCACAGGGTATGGTGCTTTGTCTTTCCTGGCGACACGTACGGGGCCCATGAATTGCTTCGAAATGCGGGTCGGAAGGTCGTTGACCCGTTAGAGTTCCTTCAAAGTCGTGGGAGGTTCTTCGTTCTGATAGATTATTTGTGGCGCCCCATCTCGTAAGAGCCCGGAGCAGTTACAGAGGCCTACGGATGCGCTCATTTTATCACTCATTCACACACGCACACACGCACGCACGCACGCACGCACTCTCTCTCTCTCTCTCTCTCTCTCTCTCTCTCTCTCTCTCTCTCCCCTCTCTCTCTCTCTCTCTCTCTCTCTCTCTCTCACACACACACACACCGCATGCACGCACGCACCACGCACTCTCTCTCTCTCTCTCTCTCTCTCTCTCTCTCTCTCTCTCCTCTCTCACACACACACACAACACCACCACCACGCACGCCCCCCACTCTCTCTCTCTCTCTCTCTCTCTCTCTCTCTTTTCTCTCTCTCTCTCTCCTCTCTCACAACACCCCACACACCCCACACACACACACACACACACACACACACACACACCCCACAACACACCCCACACACACACACACACACACACACACACACACACACACACACACACACACACACACACACACACACACACACACTACAAATACACGCAAGACTGATGATGGGTTGGTAGAATGAGAAGAAGAAAAAAACGACAAATCAGTATGCGGAAGAGAAGGGGTGGGTTTTCAGTTTTTACTTAAAAGAGGAAAGTGAAGAAGAATGTCTGACAGATAGCGGAAGAGAGTTCCAGATCACAGGTCCGATGTATTGAAAGGATCTCTCCACCAGGGTCCTCCTGCCCACGGAATATCTGAGGCTTAGCGAAGAGAGCGAGAATGTCTGTACAGGCAGAAGAAGTAAACGAGTTACGGTGAGGTGACAGCTGAGCCAGCTGGAAGGACGAATGACTGAACGTAAATGACGCAGTAACGGTAGCGTGGTCAATGACGGTGTATCTCGCAATAAAAGCCAACCCCCCACCTCTCGTTGAACAGGGGAACGATCGCGTGCTGTACCCGGATCATGTCTGCACACTTGGCCTCATTTCCCTGACATCTCCACCTGCTTTCCGTAATGAACAGAATAGCTATTTGCTCGTGGACCACAAGTTTAGACCGACTTTGTTGATTGGACGTGAATACGGTTTGAGATGTGTGGAAGATTGACTACGTGTTGACTCACGACGTTGTGGAGTATTGGTTTAAACAGTTGTTGTTGTTGTTTTCCAATGAATCATACCAACAACGGTGTGGAGTATTAACTATGTGTTGACTCAGGACGGTGTATATTCGTCCTAAAGCCCGTTCATAATTGGGCGAATGTTTGTTCGCGAACATAGTTGAGAGTATTCGGCGAACCTAGTTGGTTCTTAATTGGGCGAACTTTTGCTTCGCGAACCTAGCTGGGAGTATTCGTCGAACTGCGACGAAGCTATATTCGGGGTCCAAAAAGCTTCGCTCAAGCGTGTTCTGGGAACATTCGCCCTATTCGACGAACATTGCCTCTGATTGGCTGAGAGCAGAGCTCTCTTGTGGATGGGAAGAAATAAAAATAAAATGGATGACGGTGTCGCTAGGTTCTTCACTCGCTTCGGAGGGAATTGTTTTTATTTGTTGACTTGACGGAGGCGCAGCCTTGTCTCGGGGACCCAGAATGAGATAGTAGTTAGTTGAATAATGATTAAAGTATATTGACTTGACTTGACTTTAGCCTACATTTTCGATCATGCTGTCTGTTGCGCGTCTGCCGCAAGTTCGGGCCGAAGCTTGCATCTCATTACAAGCCAGTAGAGAACGAAGTAAAGTTCGTGGAACTGTCCGAACCATGTTCGGCGAACTAAAAGTTCAGTTAAGAAACGAATCATAGTTCGTCGAACTGTCCGAAGTATGTTCGGCGAACAAACATTTCGCCCAGTTAAGAAC
This sequence comes from Alviniconcha marisindica, assembly GCA_018857735.1. Lineage (NCBI taxonomy): Eukaryota > Metazoa > Mollusca > Gastropoda > Provannidae > Alviniconcha > Alviniconcha marisindica. Next base: position 1,847,770 of record JABMCL010002470.1, read on the forward strand.
GGGCTTTAGATGTTACTGGGTGGGTGGCATGAAGTTGAAGTTCAATTGCTAGCTTAATAAATAGGTCTGGGTTTTCTGCAGAGAATTTGGTACTTTCTGCGTCCGCGGAAGCCCACTGCTGGAGCATCGGGAGAGAGTGGAACTCAGACATGAGTCGAACTTTTCGAGACCCTCTTCGGACCACGGTGGACAGAAAGGCGCTGACAGAGCCGGAAATGTTGCTCATCTCGCGTGGCCAGGCGTAACAATGTCTGACTACCAGCCACCCCCGTTTCCTCCCCGCCCCACCATTCACCACCCTCCTCCTCACCACCACCACCCACCCACCCGTTAGCATGCACGCACGCACCCGCACGCCCCACACACACACACACCACAACCCCCGCACGCACGCACGCACGCACGCACGCCCCACGCACGCGACACCACACACACACACACACACACAAAACACCACACACCACCCCCACCACCACCACCACCACCACCCACCACCACCACCACCACCACCACCACAACCACCACCACCACCAACCAACACCCACCACATACTACTACTACTTTTCCGCCCTGTTTTCTCATTTAATATTTTTCCAGTTTGCTGCTTTCGCGTTTCGAGTTGTAACTTATTAACTTTCTGAACAAAGTCATAAACCAGTTTCTCCCTTAGATGTCCGTCGATGTGTGGTAAGACTGCAAGAGGTCATTAGGTGGTACTCCTCCGAATCTTTAGGGAATCGCCATTTGCCCGAGAAACGTTTATTTTTAGTACGATATTGACTTTCTGTGATGTGTTATTTGTGGTGATCGGTTTTGATGTGGTCATTTCGGTCTTTGGGAAATTCAAGCGACATTGTTATTCCATATTCCAGTTGTTGTTGTTTTTTCGTTGACTCGTTGGCAGATTATTTGTTAGTGGTGCCATGTGCATCATTGGTGTGTCTCAAAGATAGCACTGCTGGATTCCAGTTTATCCGACTAACCGTTACACGTGGCTCCCATCTCGGAAGGTCTAAAGTGTTGAGGCGCTTGAGACACTGCCTGCGTTCACAGAACTGAGTACATCACACCATCGGTCGCCTGCAGGGGATTGACGTGGAAAAGGAAGCGATCGATGATCTTGAAATAACAAAAAAAGGCCGTCGTCAATCAGACGAACATCGGACTTGTTTTAAAGGCAACGCTGGGAGACTTTCTGACTTGGCCCTAATATGTCAGCCCCACCTCTGAGGACTTTAAGTCCCAGAAAAAGAAGAAGAAGAAAAGGGGCTTACCCCGAAAGTTCACACGGTTTTTATTGTCGTATTAAATTAGCATTCATTTTAATCGTTTTTGTGTTGTGTTTATGATGACCTTTGTTTCTTATGTTATCGGCCATTTTGCCATATGTTCAGGTGGCAGTTACAGCTAAACACACACGCACTCTAGCATGTGGCTGTGCATGAAGTGACACCGCAAACAGTTGCATGGTTGTATGGTGAACACGGAACGTGCGCCGAGACGGCAGCAGCATTACGTGACACCAGCCGTGCAAGAACCAAATAGCGCTGTCAGTACACGACTTAGATGAATATTCAAAACGTACTGTAAAAGGTTACAGTCACTCTTCACCTGCTACATGAACTCACTGAGTGATCAGGAGCGGAGAATAGCGCTACATAAAATAAAAGCTATCAACAACAACAACTAACTGTCAAATCGTTTTACTTTTCTTCTTCTTCCGTCTCCCCCCTCCCCCTCCCCTCCCCCCCCCCCCCCCCTTTCTTTCTTTCTTTCTTTCTTTCTTTCTTTCTTTCTATTTTTCTTTCTTCTTCTTTTTTTTCTAGCCTGGTTGTCACAAAGCAACACACAAAAAAGTAAATCGAGTCCTTACTACCTTGCAACATTTTTGCCACAAGGTGTATGGTTTCCAGTCACGGTTTTCCCCCATTCCCCTGAAAATAGAATTCAATTCCCCAAATTGCGGCAGCATAAAAAATAAATTAAAAAATCTTGCAATATCCTGAATAACCATCCTTTAACAGGGGGTCGATCAACGTTTCAGACCCCCGTTACAAAGTTGGTGTGGGAGATGGGGGGGGGGGGGTTATTATGGATTGACTGTTCCGAGTAGAACTTCGTCACATGCACACACGCACACACACACACACCACACACCACACCCCACACACAACCACACACACACACCACACCCCCACACACGCACGCACGCACGCACGCACGCACGCACGCACGCACGCACGCACGCATACACGCGCACAAATACACACACACACACACACACACACATACACGCACACGCGCACAAACCACACACACAACCACACACACACACACACCACACACGCACAAATACACACACACACACCCACACACACACACACACACACACACACACACACACACACACACACTCGCGCACATGCACGCACAAACACACACACACACACACACACACACACACACACACACACACACACACACACACACACACACACACACATCGAATGTTCACCTGCTCAGTCCGTGGGGCCGGATATATGTCCAGAAGATACCTTGTGAACCGCTCAGCCTTTTGTTGTCAAACACATGTTGTGGTAGTGCATCATCGTGAGGCAATTTCATTCGATAAAAGAATCTTTAAAGTCAAGGTCACAGTAGGTGAGGGCTTATGTAATCAAAATTTGACTGTTTCTGCTATATCTTCGGAGCTAATGCTTCCTTTGCAACTAAACATAGTTTGATGGTGGATCATCATTACGCAAAGCTTCTAGTGAATATTTTTGTTAGCTGTGTTCAGTGTCAAGTAAGTAAGTAAGTACCTTGGTGATTAACGCCCATTCATCCAGTACGGTTATACCAGGGCGAGTTCAGTGACAAGGTTCACTGTGAAATTTCAAAATTATTTTGTCTAGGAGTAGGAGGTGTCTTCTAAATCCCCCCCCCCCCCCCTCGCCTTTTTTGTGCGTGTTCGTGTGTGCGTGCGTGCGTGCCCGTGTGTGTGTGTGTGTGTGATGCGTGTGTTTGCTGTGCTAGTCGACGTGGTGTGCGTGGTGCGTGCGTGCGTGCGTGCGTGCGTGCGTGCGTGCGTGTGTGTGTGCAGAGCAAGAAAAATCAGTCAATCAACAATATATAATAGAGTAGAGGGCCGAGGGTAACGGAAACAAAAATGTTCAGCTAGCGGTAGCCGCTTTTGCTTCTAATTGAACCCCTGTAACCATAGAGACCCGAGCTCCACCGGCAGATTGAGACTTCAAAGGGACCTCGCCAAATTGCTGCACTTGCCTGACACAGCGGATGGCTTCGGTTGATTTTGCCATCGAAGTCCAGAGAAATGTGATTCCAGGTGGGGCGGGGGTAGAAGGCGGGTAAAGGTATGGGGAGAGTCACTGTTAATAGTAAAAGTTGTGGTGCGGTAGCCCTGGCTAGCTGTTCGGTTATTAGCACTTATCTTACTAATTAGAACACGCACGCAAGGTATGTTCGCTGAGACACCTTCGCATCAGCCAGTGTCTTGCTTCCGTTCACGGTATGGGTATGAAGTCGTTCTATTTCATCGCCCTGATATAACCGTAATGGGCGACTGGGATTAAAAGACACCAAGTTACTTAATTACTCGTCCTGTTTCGGGGGTGGGGTGGTGGGTGGGGGGGGGGGGGGAGCAAAATAGGGAGACTGCCAGTACACTCTGTGTTCATTTGCCGATGAAGGCGTGAACCCGTTCATTGAAACGGATGTAAAATGATTGCTAGATTCCCCCGTGTAAACGATCACGGGTCAGATTTGTGCAGCGAGTTTGTGAACAGAGTGAAGTAGATCACCAGTCCACCAGGCACGTCAGTCACCGCCTGTGTGAACGGAGTGGTGACTGATGGAGCGTTTGGCTCGGGCTTTAGTAAGTAAGTAAACATGGTGCTTAACGTCCACAGAAACCATAAGGCTTAGTAGGGGGGGGGAAGGGTATGGAGGTGGGGAAGAGGAGATTATATACCTGTCGCTACACTGTCACCACCAGAATGACTTCTGCATTAAGGTGGGCAGCGATGAGAGCTATTTTAATGTTTCATTATTGTGAGGGACAAAGTCACAAGACATTGTCCACACACCACAACTTTTGAAGAGAAAGGAGAGCCGAAGCAGATTCGAGCCGAGGTCCTTCTGCTTACCAGCCTAACGCCTTACCGCTAGGCCAAACCGGCTCACTCTCGGGCTTTGGTGTTGTTTGGGTTTTCATACTGCTTGATTCAGGAGTGTAACCAGCCTGTTGTGGAACTTCCCGTACTGTGCTTTGTGTTTGAACTGAGTTTGCCGGTTGGATTTTGCGTGGTTTTCGATGCGGAAAGAGGTTGGACGCGTATTGGATTGTGATGGTGATCGTTCACATTCTAAGTAAAGCATAGTCTCCCTCTTCCTCCATCTCCTAGGATCTCGGTCCACGCCAATGCCTCTTCGGAAACAACTCGGCGTTAAACAAGTTAAACCAAGCAGAATACCGGCAGCAAGCCCAGGTTTGACTGATTCCTGCCCAAGAAGGTAATCAGGTCTGTGAATGTAGAAAGCATGATGGGAGAGCTGGAATTGTTATGTGACTGAACAGAAGGGAAAAAATAAATCCATCACAATTTATCGTCGACTGGGTACTTAGATACCGCTGAGAGAGTGAAATCAAGACTGATTGAAAGGGCGGTAATCTGCTTGAGGCGTTTTTCCCCACCTATCCATTCCTTGCTG
>JABMCL010002470.1:1857500-1862500 GCA_018857735.1 Alviniconcha marisindica
TGGCTGTTTTTGAACCTTTTGACGACCCTTGCACGTGGAAGGAGAGCCGGACTTACGGCTCTTTGGCAAATCGGGATTAGGGGCTAGCCACTTGTAACTTTAAATTTGCTCTTCATGCATATGGGCCCAGATGTCAGCCTGGGAATCCCTCAGCTCTGGTTCAGGCTTCAGGCTTAAGGCGCAGATGCCTATAACCCAAACATAATGGGCTTTCCCGGAATAGCTCATCCACGTGATCCAGTTCCACCGCTGATTACATCCGGCACACATCAGTTTTACTGCTTATACGTGGCATGCATCAACTTCACTGTTGATTAACACATCTGGAATGCATCAATTTTACCTCTAATAACTACATCTGGAAAGCATCATGAGCATTGAAGTATCAGAAGAAAAAAAGAAAAGGAAGAAGAAAAAAAAGTTAAAATCTTATTTCACACTACAGAAATGCCAAAAAACAAGCGCATTCAGAAAGAAGGTAGCCCTCATCTTCGATCAAACCTGTACCATCGTTCAACATTCTTCACCGTCGTTGATCAAACCTACATCATTGTCCAACAGTCGTAAGGCAGCTTTCGTCGTCGTTCAACATCAGTAAGGTAGCCTTCATCGTCGTCCAGCATCCATAAGGTAGCCTTCGTCCTCGTTCAGCATCTGTCACGTAGCCTTCACCGTTGTTCAACATAAGGTAGCCTTCGCCGTCATTCAACATAAAGTAGCTTTTACCGTCGTTCAGCATAAGGTAGCCTTCGCCGTCGTTCAACGTAAGGTAGCTTTTACCGTCGTTCAACATAAGGTAGCCTTCGCCGTCGTTCAGCATAAGGTAGCTTTTACCGTCGTTCAACATAAGGTAGCCTTCGCCGTCGTTCAACATAAGGTAGCTTTTACCGTCGTTCAACATAAGGTAACCTTTACCGTCGTTCAACATCCGTCAGGTAGCCTTCACCGTCGTGCAACATAAAGTAGCCTTCGACGTTGTTTAACACCCATAAAATAGCCTCCATCATCGCTCAAGTCGTGAGCCGGTTTGGCCTGGCGGTAAAACGTTAGGCTGGTAAGCGGAAGGACCTCGGTTTGATACTGCTTCGGCTCTCCTTTCTCTTCAAAAAGGTTGTGGTTGTGGACACTGTCTTGTGACTTTGTCCAGCACTTCTACTGAAACATTAAATTGCTCTCATCGCTGCCCATCTGAATGCAGGAATCATTCTGGTGGTGACAGTGAAACGATAGGTATATAATCTCCCTCTTCCCCCATCTCCATACCCCCTTCCCCCCTTCTCCCCGTCCCTGATAAGCCTTATGGTTTATGTGGACGTTAAGCACATGTTTACTTACTTACTTGCTCAAGTCTGCACCGTCGTGGTTTATGCCGTCAGTCAACATTTAAAGGCTGGCCTACATCATCGTCCAACATTCATACGATACCCTCTATCGTCGGTCAAGCCTGCACCGGGTTCAGCATCCGAAAGTTCAGCATTTTTGGGAATGGCGAAGAAAACGACCACGAGGAACCGGTGTGTGGTGAAGGATTATGTAGCGTCAACTTAATGGAGATTGTGTTGTTATTTCGATCTCTGGCAGCTTACTGTATCTGCTGCAACTAGACTTCATCTCCTTTTCCCCCACCTCCATACCCCCATCCCCCATTTCTCCCCGTCCCTAACAAGCCTTATGGTTTCTGTGGACGTTAAGCACCATGTTTACTTGATCGCTGCAAGTGGGAAATCAGGCGAGGCAATTGTGGCAGGGGCAGACACACACTCCGAACATCGCTTTCTGGCACCTTCCTCCAAACTCTGCCAGAATTGGTTATGCCATCGAAGGGGCACTCCAAACTCCACGTACTGGCTTCCGACCATTGCCGTATTTAGTTACGCCATAGGGTCCAGAAAACTGTCAGCTAAAGCCCGTTCTTAACTGGGCGAATGTTTGTTCGCCGAACATACTTCGGACAGTTCGACGAACTATGATTCGTTTCTTAATTGAACTTTTAGTTCGCCGAACATGGTTCGGACAGTTCGAACAATTTACTTTTGTTCTCAACTGGCTTGTAATGAGATGCAAGCTTCAGCCCGAACTTGCGGCAGACGCGCAGCAGACAGCATGGTCGAAAATGTAGGCTAAAGTCAAGTCAAGTCAGTATACTTTAATCATCCCTCACAGGGTAATTCAACTAACTACTATCTCATTCTGGGTTTCCGAGACAAGGCTACGCCTCCCACAAGTCACAAATAAACAAATTCCCCCGAAGCGAGTGAAGAACCTAGCGACACCGTCATCCATTTTTATTTTTATTTTTCTTCATCCACAGGAGAGCTCTGCTCTCAGCCAATCAGAGGCAATGTTCGTCGAATAGGGCGAATGTTCCCAGAACATGTTGAGCGAACTTTGGACCCCGAATATAGCTTCGACGAATACTTCCAACTAGGTTCGCGAAGAAAAGTTCGCTCAATTAAGAACCAATTAGGTTCGCCGAATACTTCCAACTAGGTTCGCGAACAAACATTCGCCCAATTAAGAACGGGCTTAACGAGCAGTTTTTTTGTTGGTGCTCAAACAGTAGTAAGTTTGTTATAAACAACTCAGATTATATCAGACGTTTGTTTTATAACTGACCATGTCGCTTACGCCAGGTCAGATAAAACCAAAATCGTTTCAATCCAGACGGAACTCTTTGTTCTTTTATTTTATTTTTTTACCCGGGGTGGATGCGCCTCGCGTTTACGTGCGTGCTTGGGCGCTAGGTTGCTTATACAGTCATAATTATTAGTTCCCGAAACCTTTCGGAGGGCGCTGACCGCGTCGGTGGACAGCTGCGCGGAGATAAAGAGTGCCCGTTCAGCGGTGTCACCAAATCTGGCAGAGTTTGGAGGAAGGTACCGGAAAGCGATGCTCGGAGTGTGGGGGCCGGCACTCTTTATCTCTCGCGCAGCTGTCCACCGACGCGGTCAGCGCCCACCGAAAGGTGTGGGTACTAAGACTGTGGAAGCAACATGGCGCCCAAGCACCCACGTAAACATGAGACGCATCCGTCCCGGGTTAGAAAAAACAACAAAAAACACATTCCGTCTCCATTTAAACGATTTGGGTTTTATTTGTCCTGGCGTAAGCAGCGTGGTCAGTTATAAAAGAAACGTCTGATGTGAGTTGTCTGTAGCACACTTACTGCCGTCTGAACATCATCCAAAAAAGGTTCGTTAGCTGACAGTTTTTCGAGACCTATGACAGTGGCAACCACACTCCGAACATCGCTTTCCGGCACCTTCCTCCAGACTCTGCCAGACTTGGTTACGCCACTGAAGGGTCACTCTTTATCTCCGCGCAGCTGTCCACCGACGCTGTCAGCGCCCTCCGAAGGTTTGGGTACTGATATGACACACAGACACAGTGCAGTGGTGGTTGTGTTTTTAGTCATCTCTTGCGTCAGCTCTGATGTTCCACCCTGCAGTGGTTGTTGTGTTTTTAGTCCTCACTTGCGTCAGCTCTGATGTTCCACCCTGCAGTGGTTGTTGTGTTTTTAGTCCTCACTTGCGTCAGCTCTGATGTTCCACCCTGCAGTGGTTGTTGTGTTTTTAGTCCTCACTTGCGTCAGCTCTGATGTTCCACCCTGCAGTGATGGTTGTGATTTTAGACCGCACTTGCCTCGGCACTGCTGACGAAGAAACTGCTTCAGCCATTTAATCCGTACAACCAAAAAAGAAAAAAGAAAAAAAGAAAAAAAGTATTTAATTGACCGGACTTGCTTGATTGGGTGCCAAACACTGAGTTCAGATTGAAATGATAATAATAACAATACTGAACTGTTTAAAAAAAGACGCGTACCTCCTATGTAAATACAGAGCTCGGCGCGCTGTTCATAGTTCAAATATATGTATAAATACATGCGCGTTGAGACACCTCAAGCAGAAAACGGCAATATATCAATGACTACAAGCCACAAGAAACTAAAGAGGCAAGACCTACATCACACACACACACACACACACACACACACACACACACACACACACACACACACACACACACACACACACACACACACACACACACACACACACAATAAGAGTAATGTTCCTTTTACTGAAAACTAATATGGAGCGGCGGGAGCATAGGTCTGTTTTCCCAGGGCATCTAGAGTGCCGTATCTTTTATACCTTTATTTGTTTATCAGATAACTGACACGCTCGTGTTCCTTGTTCGGGGTTGTCTGTTTCTCTAAATTGAATTACGATGATAGATGCGATGCTGGTTTCGCTTGTCTGGTGCCTGTTTTGTTAGTGACAAATGTGATTATGCATCTGCAATGTCCCTCAGCCTCTGTCCGTGAAATCCTGCAGGACGGCAATGCCATTTATTGTCAGGCAACTTAGTGGATCGTATACAACTCGAAGTAGGCAGCTGGACACATTAGCCTGCTACCCTAGCGCACTTCAGACAAAAAGCACTGGCTAGCTTTTCTTCGCGTCTGCCAGTGTTGGTTACTTCCAGACCCTTCCTTTCATGCACCGACAACTACAGGACTCGTGTGGGTCAGTTTTCGAGGTTGTGGCTGAATAAACTGTGGCAGAGGCATTTGGGAGAGGTTGGGAAAAGAAAACATGCTGTAAACACAAGCTGAGAAAAGCGTCAGGTGAATACGGTAATAAATCAACAGTGGGCCCCTTCCCGTCATCTGTCTGTCTTGTCTGTCTGTCTGTCTGTCTGTCTGTCTGTCTGTCTGTCTGTCTCTCTCTCTCTCTCTCTCTCTCTCTCTCTCTCTCTCTCACTTTTCCTCCACCGTCTTCGCCCCCCTCACGCTTCCCTCCCTTTTTCTCCCTCCATCTCTCTCCCCTCCTCCCCAGCCACTTCCCCCCCCCCCCTCACTCTCTTCCCCTCTTTCCCCCTCCCCACCTCCCCTCTCTCCCTCCCTCTTCCCCCTCCCCCACCTCCCTCTCTCCCTCTCTCTTTCCCCCTCCTCAACCCCCTCTCCCTCCCTCTTTCCCCTCCTCAACCCCCCCTCC
>JABMCL010002470.1:1875000-1877500 GCA_018857735.1 Alviniconcha marisindica
CGTGGATATTAAAAATGCACGCGCAATAAAAATAAAAAATTTTTTTTTAAAGGATACAGTCACTCATTCAGAATCGCATGCGACATGAGCGCAGTGAGTCTGCTCGACAGCAGAGAATAGCGCTATATAAAAGCGATGAATAATAATTAGACAAACTTGTGATTAAATGGTTTGTCATTTGAACTGGTGTGACAGTTGGACTGTGACTTGTCCCGAGGTGGCGCTGTGCGGTTGTCGGGGACTAAGTAACTGACCACCCTCCTTAATCTTTAAGGATTTTAACGAGATCTTTAACGGGCGGCGTGTGTGATCGTTCTGCATGTGTTATGCGTTAGAAAAAGGACAGCCTTCTTGGACAAAATTTGTTTTTGAAAAAGCTAGTTCCTGCCAAGTTCGCCCTGATATAACCGTAATGGTTGACTGAGCGTAAAACACCAAGTTACTTACTCCTGCCAAGAATATGCAAGAATCGGGACAAGCATCACGCATTATTAATGTATACTGTGTATCTAGTAGCAGTCACTGTCTGTTGGCTGTTAGTTGCTCTTGTGAAGCGCTTAGGGCCCATCTCGATACGAGGCCCACAACAACTTCACTATTATTAATAATTAAAAGTAAAATATTTGTCAAGTGCGAAATTTTGTCTGTAGGCTATGCGCGAGCGCGCGCGCGCGCACACACACACACACATGCACGCACACACACGCACGCACGCACGCACGCACGCAAGCACACACACACACACAAACACACACACACACACACACACACACACACACACACACACACACACACACACACACACACACACACACACACACACACACACACACACACACACACACACACACACACACGCCAGCATTCTGACTATACAAAGCTAAGTTTACACAGCTTAAAATGAATAAGTAAATAAATAAAAAGGTGTGTTAGTAGTAGTACTGTTATTATTATTTATGCGAGGAGCCTGGGGTTTCAGTCTCATCCGAAAGACTCTTTGCAGAGTCTGCACAGAAGGGTTTGACGCGGGGGAAATCTGGGGGCGGGCACAAAGCCAGCTAGCACGTACGTCACGATCACCCATCCGTGTGGTGACCACGCACGCTCCGTCGTCCTCAACCTTTGGCTCTGCGCTTCTGACTTGCTGCTGTCTGGCCCCCAGGGGCAAAAGGCTCAATCAAACTTTGAAACCGTGGCTCTACACTCATCCCAATTGCGGAGCTACGGACATTCTCTTAGTGCCTCCGTTCTGCATAGCAGTTGGGACAGCAATTGCATGGTGCGGTGGTCGCTGTGAGCAATGCCCGACGGACACTATATACCTTAAGATTTTTTGTTCTGGCGGCGGTCCACGGCAGCCCCGAGTTGGCGCCTGTTTCGAGGTTTCCCTCTTCTGTCCCCCTTTTCCCACTCGGAATGGTCGACGATACCAGCCTTTTGTGCTCTTTTAACAGGGGTAATATGGAAAGGACTAACTCATCGAAAATTTGTGTCTGATGTTTGTGTATGTATGTTTTATGTTTGCGAATTTATTGGTTTTGTAGACTGACTTGACAGAGGGTTGATATATATGTGAGAAGAGTTTAGAAATGTGTATTTGCTTATGACCTGAGTTTGACTGTCCTGAGGTGAACCTGGGTGGTTCACAGGACATTAAAATCCAGTTACTACTACTACCCGCTCGTCCCCGTCCCTAATAGGCCTATTCGCCTCCGTTGATGTTAAGCAGCAAAGTCTCTCTCTACACTACAGTCAGCGAAGCCTTGTGGAGGAGGGACCGACCTGTAAGCATTGTACCGGCCTACCCTTCCTAGTGTCTCGGCTACAGCTGCTGACGCCACAGTCTCAAAAACTGACGGATAAGTGCTCGTTTTCCATCAGCACGCGAAGAGAAAGGAAGCTGGGATTGGCTGGGATGTAAGACCCATGGCAGAGACATGGAAGGGCAGGTAGTGGCTGCTCTGAGCAGTAAGCCGGCTCGGTCCAGCTTACCGCCAGACTGGTAAGCACACGAACTTCGTCGGTTCGAATCCGCTTCTGCTCTCCTTGCTGGCTGTTTGTGTTTAAAGTCCTCTGACACCGTGGCGTATACAGAACTAGAACCTCTTGCTCTTCCTAAGCCGTGGTTTATGGACGTTGGCTGCCTTAAGTGTGACTTTGCCGTTCACAATCAATAACACCCTCAACTGACTCAAAGCGCTGCCCATCTTTAATGCAGACTCCGTCTGGTGGTGACAGTGTAGCGTTGGGTATAGCTCCACCCCCCAACCCCCTCCCCTCACCCTCGACTTCCTATGACCTTATTTGCCGCGAGTGCTTGTCTGGAGACGACTCGGTGTGAAACAAGACCAACAATAACTGCTTCCAGTGTGCAGAAGATGTGGCGAGGCAGTACCTTTTCATTACAGCTGGCAGTTTGTCGGAGTTTAGGCGATTTAAACGTAGAAAAAGCGAGTCCGTAATTTGTACTCGATTAGGCCAGCCGGATAGCCCCATTTGC
>JABMCL010002470.1:1882500-1885000 GCA_018857735.1 Alviniconcha marisindica
CTTACTGTTATTTCCGAACCTGAGAAAGTTGGTCGAGTTCCTTTAAGCTGCGTCGCAGACTTTACCCCGTATTTCACTCTGTTTACTTTCATTTTGCCCCCCGAGAAAACCGAGAGAAAAAAACAAGCGAATTCTCCTAACCAAACATTTGTCTAATGACTTTGCGATGGCTTTAATCGACACGGGCTGAGTGAACTTGGGGCCAGAGTGGATTTCTGCAGTGCTCAAATCCACAAGACTTAACACAAAGGAACTCCAGTATACGATTCCTTAACAGAAAGATAAACTTTGTCAAAATTTAGTATGCTACTATAGAAAAATGACTTCAAACCATCTTTCCCTCTCCCTATCCCCTTCTGTCTCCACACTCCCTTTCTCTGTGGCTAGTATTTATTTAGGCCATATTCAGACTTTGTTTTGTAGTTTGTTTCTTTGTTTCCTCTTGTTTTTGTTGTTTTTGTTACTGCTCACTTATTATTAGTCTGCTGAAATTGTTCGTCCGCCATACATTTGTATGTTTTATTTCAACTGCATGCGCTCATCGCCTATAAGCTAAAAGCTTGTTGAATAGCACATAACGATTCATTGTAGCTTTATTTTGTTTAAACCAAAAGAAAGATGAGCGCATGACGTGGGACTGCTGTCAGTCTCGATCGCCTCTGGGGTTTCTGTTGTTTCACGCAATGGGCGTGCGCTATCTCATCGTCCCCTGGGCCCCACAACCCGCTGCCTTGTTAAAGGGCTTCAGGTCAGGAGAACTTTATTATTCATAATGAATGCATGAAAGGAAAATGTGTCTTCTGGTTCACTCAAAGCCCCAGTGCAAACACTGAATAATTGGACAGTTCAGAATTACAGGGGTAAGAGTAAAAATATATATAAGTCGGATAAAATAGAGTTGAAATACAATACATATATATAAGAGGGGGAAACTGAAAAAATGAAAAACAAACAAACAAACAAACAAACAAAACACAAAACACAAACAAAAAACAAAACAACAACAAAAAATGAGTAAAACAAACGAAAAAATCGCCTGGGAGATCATATCAGTGTAGTGATTCGTTCCTCATTATCCTACCACGCACCCCACCCCCAAATGCCTCTCCATCACAGCCAAAACAAGCGTCCACACACCCGCAAACACAGTCACGCACACACCTGCATTAAAATAACATGATTAAACTACGTTTTGCCCAGCAGACAGAAAACCTCGAACTAAAAACTGAAAATTAGCCTACGGATTTTTCAAAACGTTCCCTTGGTTTTGCATTCTAAATATGTTTACGTACTGGGCTGATGATGTCACTAGCGGGACTAGCTTCACAAACAAGTGCCTTAGCTCATCCCACACTCCGAGCATCGCTTTCCGGCACCTTCCTCCAAACTCTACCAGATTTAGTTACGCCACTGAAGCGGTACACTTTGTTTCCGTGCAGCTGTCCACCGACGCGGTCAGCGCCCTCCGAAAGGTTCGGGTACTAATATGACGGTAGAAGCAACCTAGCACCCACGTAAACATGAGACGCATCCACCCTTGGTAAAAAAGAAAAAGAAAAAAGAGTTCCGTCTCGATTCAAACGATTGTGGTTTTATTTGTACTGGTGTAAACTTTGTCGGCGGCTATAAATGACACGCCTTGTTTTATTTGAATTGTTTGTAACAAACTTACTACTGTTTGAGCACCAACGAAAAACTGCTCGTTGGCTGACAGTTTTCAGGAACCTATGACGTAACTAAATACGGCAGTGGTTGAAGGAAGGATGTCGGAAACCAGTGCTTGGAGTGTGAGCTGATCCATGTTGCACGCACCGCCGTTTGTTTGGCTTCGGGCACGAGCGGTCGGCGTGCTTGTCCGAGTAACTAGATCAAATCAGACGCGGGAATTCATTAGGCCATCGGTGACGCTTGACGGTGTTTTGTGCGGTCGAGTCCACACCGTCACTGATGCAATAAGATTGCCAAATCGAAAATGATCATCAACACAACATTTTTAAAACAAATCCTGGATTTTCAGTTTTTGTGTTGATCTCTTGTGCCGGTTGAAAAGAGGCCGACCTTTTTGTACAAAATTAACCGATTTTCAGAAGGCGAATGCCTTTAAACACAGATTTGCTTTTAAAGCCTCAAGGTGTGCGGTGCAGTGGGCCGCCGGTTTGGTGTTGTGGTAGGCGCTCGGCTAGCTGTCTTGCGCGGTCTCTGCCGCAGTTTGAGAGTTGCGGCTACTGCATTTTAGGGCTGCAAGGTGCACGGTTAAATTTTGCTGCAGCAGTTGCTGAATTGTAGCAATCGCGGGAGGTAGGCGAAGTTAAGCAGACGGACCCAGTTCAACGCAATCTCAGGGTCCAGGAGAGATCAAGAGCAAGGAGGTGGAGCTGGACTCTCAAGACAGCCCAGAAGAGATCAAGAAGAGAGAGGTAGAGCTGGACTCTCAAGACAGCCGAGGAGAGATCAAGAAGAGAGAGAGGTGGAGCTGGACTCTCAAGAGAACCCAGGAGAG
>JABMCL010002470.1:1890000-1945000 GCA_018857735.1 Alviniconcha marisindica
CACAAGTCGCTGGGCAATGGCGAGGGGACACCGCCTTAACACTTCCTTTGTTCTGGCGGCGGTCCACGGTCTCTCCGGTCTTTTTCGGGCGGTTTCCGCGGTCGAGCCGTCACTCTTTCGTCCCCTTCCCACTCTGTCCCCGTCCCTAATAAGCCATCTCGCTTCCGTGGACGTAAAGCAACATAAAAGCCACCAAAAAAGGAAAAAAGTGAAGGCTCAGGCGCGCGCACCGACCCGGAAGACCGAGGAGGCCGTGGACCGCCGCCAGAACAATGGAAGCGTTAAGGCGGTGTCCCCTCGCCATTGCTCAGCAACTAGTGTACTACGCAATTGCTGTTTACTGCTGTGCGGGGCAGTCACATTGACAATGTCTGGTGCACCGCTGTTGAGTGACAACTTGAAGTCAAAAAGAAGTCCAACTTTCAGAGCCCAGCTCCACCTCCCTGCTCATGATGTCTTCTGGGCTAACTTGAGGGTCCAGCTCCACCTCCCTCCTCTTGATCTCGCCTGGACCCGCAGAAGTATCGAACTTCTTCATGAGAGTCCAGCTCACCGCTCTCCTTTTGATCTCGCCTGGACTCTTGAGTGTAAATGCTGAATTAGCCGCATTGAAGTACTTACTCACTTCTGGGTCTGCAATGTGAACCTTGTTTGTTTCACAGCGAATTGAACCTCACAGACACACTCTGTAGTACTGTAACATTAGTGGTGCGTCTCTCTCTCTCTCTCTCTCTCTCTCTCTCTCTCTCCTCTTCTCTCTCTCTCTCTCTCTCTCTCTCTTATAACCGTACTGGTTGACTGGGCGTAAAACACCATGTTACTTACTCTTTCTCTAGTAGTATAGCAAGGACTGGCTGTTAGACAGGCCCAAATGGACCTGACGCTACTATCCTTGAGTATTAAAGTTTTCAAATTCGAGTTCTCTCTCTCTCTCTCTCTCTCTCTCTCTCTCTCTCTCTCTCTCTCTCTCTCTCTCTCTCTCTCTCTCTCTCGCATGCGCGCACGCGTTGAAAACTACGTCCATTTATTGGATCCAAGCGTTGGTAGTTACGGCTGAGGCTTACACTTCCTTGTCTATGTTGAATTCATTGCCTGGAAGCCTGTACGCCTTTGGGGCCTCAGTTTCCAGGTCTAAATTTCCAGCAACCTTTTCGGATCCATAGGTCAAGGACAGAGTTTTCCTACTTGCAGAGTTACGTCTCTTTGCAGTCAGTCAATGTTTTATTTTGTCTGTTCACATCGAGGTGATATTACACACAAACACACACACACACACACACACACACACACACAACACACACACACACACACACACACACACACACACAAACTCTCTCTCTCTCTCTCTCTCTCTCTCTCTCTCTCTCTCTCTCTCTCTCTCTCTCCCTCTCCCCCCCCCCCCCCTCTCTCTCTCTTTCTCTCTCTCTCTCTCGCGCGCGCGCGTTGAAAACTGCATCCATTTATGGGATCCAAGCATTGGTAGTCTCTTTGCAAAATACGCTCAAGGTTTCTAAATTCAGGCAGCATTTCAAAAAATGTCGCTGATTAATGACAGCACTTTCTTTTAGTTCTTCTTAATTTGGGGCTTTTGGGATTTGTTAGCCGAGAGCATTGTCCCTTGCTGAAGGAATTTGCCACTTGTTCAGTGGTTTTCTTTCGTGAGCATTGGGCTGATATCCTCTCACCGTTATGTGCTGATGGTCACCGAGGAGCTACTCAGATAGTGAAATACGTATCTGACTGAGGCAGCCAACATAATAATGGTCCTCACCAGGATCACATTTTTGATAACCCGGCCCCGCTGCTCTCTGTTCAGCACTGGTTGCACGAAGGTCTGATTCAACTCGGGGAGGGACTGGTGCAACCAATAGGTTCATTCTTTATGGTTTAAACAAATTTTTCTTCATTCATCGTAATCATAAGCTCAACAAATGAGTAGAGGAAGCACAAAAGCAATATGCTTATTTGAGTGTTACCTATAGATAACATGATAATCACACAGACATTTACAGTGGCAAGATGGCAAATTGCTGTCAAAACGTCAGAGGCAACAAAACAAACCAAAGACCAAAAACGACAACAACAACAACAACAACAACAACAACAACAAAAAAGAACGGGAGGAGGGGGGCGGTGGGTGAAAAAGCAAATGACTAACCGAATGGTCTAGTGATGTTGTCATAATTATTGATCTGAGAGAGACAGAGAGAGGGAGAGGGTTAAAACATGTCCTTTTTTCTTTTCTTTTTCTTCTATGAAGGCATTAGGTCTTTCTTCTCTTTATTATTTGTTTTTCCATTTCTTCAATCAAACTCTATTTATGGTTTCCAGAACATTACATATAGTGCCTCAATAATCAGTTGCTTTAAAAGAATTTTTTTTTAAAGATTCTCTCTCTCTCTTCTCTCATCTGCTCTTCTCTCTCTCTCTCTCTCTCTCTCTCTCTTCTCTCTCTCTCTCTCTTTTCAGTAGCTTTAGCAGTGACTGTATGTTAGACAGGTTTTTGACTCCGAATACATGATGAGGTACGTGTTGCAGGTGTGTGTGTGTGTGTGTGTTGTGTGTGTTGTGTGTTGTGGTGTGTGTGTGTGTGTGTGTGTGTGTGTGTGTGTGTGTGTGTGTGTGGTTTTTTTTTTTTTTGGGGTTGTGTGTGTGTGTGTGTGTGTGTGTGTGTGTGTGTGTGTGTGTGTGTGTGTGTGTGTGTGTGTGTGTGTTGCAGATCGCCTGGTGGACTCCAGCTCTTTAAGAAAGGCGTTGGACAGCGTGTACCAGGTGTACCTGCCCAAGGGTACTCATCCCTTCATCTACCTCAGGTCAGTTGCCTCCCCATTTCCCGTCTGTTCTAAACCTCAAAACAGAACGAGGTGTACAAAGCGTTTCACTCAGTAGAACCTACAAGCAAAGGGAGGTAATTAGCTCTGGAAAGACGTCACACGAACACAACAAAGACCTGAATCGACCACGGCAACTCGACTGGGCTGCGAGTAAACACAAGGTACAAAAGTCCACCCAAGGTACAACTTCAGAACAGAGCTCAGGAGCTGTGTGAAAGTCGAGGTGGGCGTCATGGGCTCCCGTCCCTAATAAGCCTACGGTTTCTGTGGACGTAAAGCAACACTCAACCTACCAGCCTCAAACCTCCACTTGTAAAATCCTCAGAGCGTGGGATGTGGCTTTGGGGGTCGAGTATAATGTTACACGGAAAGGACGCAAATTGATCCACGGTTTGGGTGTGGCCGCCCCCTGATTAAACTGTGGGCACCTTGAACTCGTGGCAGAGTTCAGGAGCTGTGTGAAAGTCGAGGTGGCCCTCCTGGGCCTAATGAGCCTTAACATTTATGGTTTCTGTGGACGTAAAGCAACATTGTACCATGCACACGCATTGGTCAAAGTTTGTCCCTAATATGTCAACCCGACATCCGAGGACATTAAGCTCTACATCATCATCATCATGAACTCGTGGCATTTGCTGTCCGGCTATTGTCTGCCTAACACCGCTTTGTTTTTCCCTTTGGTCGCTTCCGTCTGTAACGTGCAGCTGCGCACGTCTGGGGCTCCTGGACTACGTAGTGTCTGCTTGTCATTATCCCGTTCCAACTGTTCCAACGGTAATAATAATAATAATAAATAATTCTTATAAAGCGCTGTTCTTTAACCAGAGTTAAACTCACTGCGCTGTACAAACATCTTATCACAAAAACCACATTAACATACATTTCAGCAAACAAAACCTTAATTATTGTAGCTTTAATTACCATTATCGCCTATCGAACAACACACGCACGCACGCACGCACGCACGCACGCACGCACACACACACACAAGGACATGCGCACACGTCCTCCGCCCGTCCACTCATACAACAATTAACAAAATATTAATGATCTCAAACAACGACACCAATTTGAATCTGTCTTTTCACCCACCCAACCCATGCCTCCTTCACTTGCCTAGATCTCTCATGCCCTCTCCCTCCCCCCTCCCCCCCACCCTCCCCCCACCCCCACCTCCCCTATCCATATAGACTTGTTTAACGCCGAGTTGTCTCCGTAGAAGAGGTACTGGTGGGGACCGAGATGCCAGCAGGTGGGGGAGGAGGGAGACTATACCTAACGCTACACTGTCACCAGTTGGAATACGGTGTTGCATTACGTCCACAGAGATTAGGGACAGGGAGCCACAGGGCGGCCACCTCGACTTTCACACAGCTCCTAAGCTCTGACTGTCGTCACCACCAAAATGTACGGTGTTGCATTTCAATGCTTCGTTAACTGTGAGCGGCAGGGTCACATGACAGTGTCCACACACCACAACTTTTGAAGAAGAGAGAGAGAGAGAGGGGGAGAGAGAGAGAGCCCACAGTGTCCACACACCACATTTTTTGAAGGGAAAGGAGAGCCGACATTGTCCACACACCACATTTTTTGAAGAGAAAGGAGAGCCGACATTGTCCACACACAACTTTTGAAATGAAAAAAAAAGGAGAGCCGACATTGTCCACACACCACAGCTTTTGAAGAGAAAGGAAACGCGACATTGTCCACACACCACAATTTTTGAAAGGAAAGGAGAGCCGACATTGTCCACACGCCACAACTTTTGAAAGGAAAGGAGAGCCGACAGTGTCCACACACCACAACTTTTGAAAGGAAAAGAGAGCCGACATTGTCCACACACCACAACTTTTGAAGAGAAAGGAGAGCCGACATTGTCCACACACCACATTTTTTGAAGAGAAAGGAGAGCCGACATTGTACACACACCACAACTTTTGAAAGGAAAAGAGAGCCGACATTGTCCACACACCACAGCTTTTGAAGAGAAAAGGAGAGCCGACATTGTCCACACACCACAACTTTTGAAAAGAAAGGAGAGCCGACATTGTCCATACACCACAACTTTTGAAGAGAAAGGAGAGCCGACATTGTCCACACACCACAACTTTTGAAAAGAAAGGAGAGCCGACATTGTCCACACACCACAACTTTTGAAGAGAAAGGAGAGCCGACATTGTCCACACACCACAACTTTTGAAAAGAAAGGAGAGCCGACATTGTCCACACACCACAACTTTTGAAAGAAAAGGAGAGCCGACATTGGCCACACACCACAACTTTTGAAAGGAAAGGAGAGCCGACATTGTCCACACACCACAACTTTTGAAAGGAAAAGAGAGCCGACATTGTCCACACACCACAGCTTTTGAAGAGAAAGGAGAGCCGACATTGTCCACACACCACAACTTTTGAAAAGAAAGGAGAGCCGACATTGTCCACACACCACAACTTGTGAAGAGAAAGGAGAGCCGACATTGTCCACACACCACAACTTTTGAAAGGAAAGAAGAGCCGACATTGTCCACACACCACAACTTTTGAAAGGAAAGGAGAGCCGACAGTGTCCACACACCACAACTTTTGAAAAGAGAGGAGAGCCGTCAAGTCCACACACCACAACTTTTGAAAAGAAAGGAGAGCCGACGGTGTCCATACACCACAACTTTTGAAAGAGAAGGAGAGCCGACAGTGTCCACACACCACAACTTTTGAAAAGAAAGGAGAGCCGACATTGTCCACACACCACAACTTTTGAAAAGAAAGGAGAGCCGACATTGTCCACACACCATAACTTTTGAAAAGAAAGTAGAGCCGTCAAGTCCACACACCACAGCTTTTGAAAAGAAAGGAGAGCCGACGGTGTCCACACACCACAACCTTTGAAAGAAAGGAGAGCCGACAGTGTCCACACACCACAACCTTTGAAGAGAAAGGAGAGCCGACATTGTCCACACACCACAACTTTTGAAAGGAAAGGAGAGCCGACATTGTCCACACACCATAACTTTTGAAAAGAAAGGAGAGCCGTCTAGTCCACACACCACAGCTTTTGAAAAGAAAGGAGAGCCGACGGTGTCCATACACACACCACAGCTTTTGAAAAGAAAGGAGAGCCGACGGTGTCCATACACACACCACAGCTTTTGAAGAGAAAGGAGAGCCGAAGCGGAGAAATCGAACCAGCGTGGTCCGCTTACCAGCCTGACACTTTGCCGATGGATCTAACCGGCTCACGCCCTTTGAAATTGATGCAAATGAGGCTTATTGTCGTGAGATGTCGGGCTGACCTATTGGGGACAACTTTAAAATCGTTTCCTCTTGCCCTTTATACGCTTAGCCTTCTTGGTCCGCGTGCTGTGCGCTGTACAATAGCTGTGCAGCAGGTCAGGAAAACCACATGGTTCAGGAGCTGTGTGAGAGTCGAGGTGGACGTCCTGGACTGTCCGTCCTAACGAGCCTTCTGGTTTCCGTGGACGTAAAGATTTATTGCACGTGCTTCGGCATGGTCACAACTTGTCCCTAATATGTCAACTGACATCTGAGGACATAAAGCATCACTTCATCATCAGGAAAACCACGAAACATGACTGTGTAAAAGTAAGTAAACGTGGTGCTTAACGTCCACAGAAACCATGAGGCTTATTAGGGACGGGGAGGAGGGGGGGGGGGGGGGGGGGGGGGGTGGGGGGCGGGGGAAGAGGGAGATGATATACCTATCGCTACACTGTCACCACCAGTATGACTCCTGCATTTAGATGGGCAGCGATGCGAGCCATTTTAATGTTTCATTAATTATGAGGGACAGAGTCACAAGACAGTGTCCACAGACCACAACGTTTGAAGAAAAAGGAGAGCCGAAGCGGATTCGAACCGAGGTCCCTCTGCTTACCAACCTAAAGCCTTACCGCTAGGCCAAACCGGCTTAGTATGACGGTGTCCACGCACCATAGCTTTTGAAGAGAAAGGAGAGCCGACGCGGAGGAATCGAAGCAGCCTAAGTTTTAAGTGTTGTTTTGTAGCTTGATAAAGGGGATTACCCCGAAAGTTCGCACGTTGTTTCGGCCTCATAAATAGCTTTTTTTAGTTTATTTTTTACCTTTTATGCGTTTAGATCAGGAAAACCACAGCCAAACATGACTGACAATGGCGCTGCTTTACAAAAAAAAAAAACTTATTTTTTCTATTCTTTTTTAAATCAGTGCTGGAATCGAACCAGTCTAAGTTTTAAGTGTTGTTTTTTAGCTTGATAAAGGGGATTACTCCAAAAATTCGCACGTTGTGTTTTGGCCCAATAAATAGGCTTCCTTTTGAACTTTTATGCGTTTGGGTCAGGAAAACCACAGCCAGACACGACTGACATTGGCGCTGCTCTAAAAAAAAGAGAGAGAAAAAAGAAAGAAATTTAAATCAGTGATGGAATGGCGGTTTGCTAAGTGAGCGCGAAATCTAATCCATTGTGAAAGTTAAAGGCTCAGTTCGTCACGATGGTGAAGCTGCAGAGAGAAAGAAGACTTCGGGGGGGAGGGGGACGCTAGAAAGCAAAAGACGTTCAGGGGGGGGGAGGGGGCGCTAGAGGGAGCAAGAAGACGTTCAGGGGGTGGGGGGCGCTAGAGGGAGCAAAGAAGCGTTCAGGGGGGGTGAGGGGGGGGGGCGGTGCTAGAGGGGCAAAGAAGACGTTCGGGGCTAGAGGGAGAAAAGAAGACATTCGGGGGGGGGGGCCTAGAGGGAGCAAAGAAGACATTGGGGGCGCTAGAGGGAGAAAAGAAGACGTTAAGGGGGAGTGGGGCGGGGGGGGGCGCTAGAGGAGCAAAGAAGACGTTGGGTGGGTGGCCAGAGGGAGCAAAGAAGACTTTGGGGGGGGGGGCGCTAGAGGGAGCAAAGAAGACTTTGGGGGGGGGCCAGAGGGAGAAAGGGAAGAAGTTGGGGGGGGGGGACGGTGGGAGCAAGGAAGAATTTGGGGGGGGGGGACGGTAGAGGGAGCAAGGAAGGTTGGGGGGGGGTGGACGCTAGAGGGAGCAAGGAAGACGTTAGAGGGGGGACGGTAGGGGGAACAAGGAAGTTGGGGGGGGGGGGCGTAGAGGGGAAGTTGGGAGGGGGGGGGACGATAGAGGGAGCAAGGAAGAAGTTAGAGGAGGGCGGGCGGGAAGGGGGGACCCCAGAGGGAGAAAGGGGAAGAAGTTGAAGGTGGGCGGGGGCGGGGGGGGCAAGGAAGTTGTGGAAGAGGGGGGGGACGGTGAGGTAGCAGGAAGAGGGAGGCGGGGGGGGGAACGGTAGAGGTAGCAAGGAAGAAGTTTGCAGTCGATCACAGCTAATCGGAGAGGAGCGACATCTCGTCAGTAAGCTCAGTTTCGGCTTGGGGGGGTGAGGTAGAGGAGAGCTAAAAACAATACATTTGGACTTAGCTGGTTTTTTGCTATGCCGCCTGAACCTTTTTGCATCACGTAATTAGACACAATCCGTCAGCTACTGCATTCAGAACCGCTCTGAAGAGCCATTTTGACCTGCATTGTGCACCGAGCGTATTTTAATTGGGGGGGTTTGTAAGCAAAGCAAAGCCTCAGTGCACTGTAACATCAGATTTGAACACCCACGTCGAAGTTGGTGGAGAGCGAGAGCGACAGTTCAATTATTACAAGCAGTTTAAATCACAAGAAGCCAAACAGCAAGATCTACACGGCACGCGCATACACACTCACAAACACTCAAACACACGCGCGCGCGCGTGCGCATTTGTGTTACTGTACTGTTGTTGTACAAGTGGTAAGGAAATGCTCTGCTGGAAAAGTATTCTAACTTGGCCGCTTGTCTTTGTCGACGTTGTAAATTAGTCTATAAACTCGATTCCAGCTTGGGCAGTCTGCTGTCCAATGCCATCAACCAGATTAGCATCTTTTGAGGCACTGCGACTGCCATGCCTACGGCGTTCAATAGTTTCGCTTCTCACGTTCAGATTACCAATTAGCCCCATGGTAATTCTGTTTTTGGCTAAGTGCTCTCTCTCTCTCTCTCTCTCTCTCTCTCTCTCTCTCTCTTTCCCCCCTCACACACACACACACACCACCACCACCACCACCACCACCACCACCACCAACAACAACAAAAACACACACACACACACACAACACACACACACACACACACACTACACACACACACACTCACACACACACACACACACACACACACACACACACCACACACACACACACACACACACTCACCACTCACACACACACACACACACACACACCACACTCACACTCACACACACACACACCTCACACACACACACCACACACACACACACACACACACACACGAACACTACACACACACTACACTGCATGCCTACGGCGTTCAATAGTTTCGCTTCTCACGTTCAGATTACCAATTCCCCTGGTAATTTTTTCTTGCATCTCTCTCTCTCCACCCCCCTCCCTCCTCCTACCCCTCCTCACACACCCACATCCACACAAACAAAACACAACCCACACTCACACACACCACACTCTCACACACACACACACACACACAACACACACCACACACACACACACACACACTCACACACACACACACACACACACACACACACACACACACACACACACACACAGAGTGTGTCCGCCGCATTCGTCTCCCTGCAGGATGTAGACAGCGAAGGTCTTCTGTCATTTTCATGCTGGATGTCTCGCTGAGGTCTAGACAGCAATATTCTTCATTTTCATATCAAACTGGAGATCTCGCCAGAAAAAAATAAAAAAATAGACGTCTGTGTTAGTCGTTCTCATTTCAGGACGGTAATATGACCACTGACTGTAGACTTCAATGTTAATAATTTGTTGTTGTTGTTTTGCTGTGAGTGTGTGTGTGTGTGTGTGTGTGTGTGTGTGTGTGTGTGTGTGTGTGTGTGTGTGTGTGTGTTGTTTTTTTTGTTTGTTGTTATTTGTTGTTGGGTGTGTGGGTGTAGGTGTTTGTTTTTGTTTGTTGGTGTGTGTGTGTGTGTGTGTGTGTGTGTGTGTGTGTGTGTGTGTGTGTGTGTGTGTGTGTGTGTGTGTGTGTGTGTGAGTGTCTTGTCTATAATTTTTTAAAGGGACATTTAACAAGGGCTAAGAGCTCGGACTTAAGGCGGATTCGTATCCCTGCAGGTTGTACACAACGAAAGTCTGTCATTTTCATGCTGGATGTCTCGCTGAGGTCTAGACAATAACAATATACTTTAGTTATCCCAGCTGGAAATGAAAGCTGTCGTTCGATTTTATACATTAACGCACAACGAAGAATTAAATTGCACATATCTCAATAATTCAAAGTCTTGAAACACAGCAATACTCTTCATTTTCATATCAGACTGGAGATCTCTGGAGAGACGGCCGGCGCTTCACAATAACAGTAGTAGCGAACTTTAACTGTTCACGCCAACGTTCTCTGTCATAACAGTAGTAATAACCTTTCATTGTTCACGCCGATGTTCTCTCTTACCGACCTTAGGCCTGACCCAAGCAGTTTAGACGTCAATCGTCTATGTCATTTCAGTATGGAGGTCTCACTTCGGATTGTAGACGTCAGTGATATATGTCATTTCAGCCGTGAAATCTCACTACAGAATTTCGACATCAACGGTCTATATCATTTCAGCCTGGAGATCTCGCTACAGATTGTAGACGTCAGTAATAATTATACGTCATTTCAGCCGTGAAATCTCACTACATATTTTAGACATCCACAGTCTGTCATTTCAGCCTGGAACTCTCGCTACAGATTGTAGACGTCAATGGTCTATGTCACGTCAGCCTGGAGATCTCGCTACAGATTGTAGACGTCAGTAATTTACGTCATTTCAGCCTGGAGATTTCACTACAGATTGTAGACGTCAGTAATATACGTCATTTCAGTCTGGAATCTCACTACAGATTTTAGACATCAACGGTCTGTGTCATTTCAGCCTGGAGATCTCACTACAGTTTCTAGACGTCAGTGGTCTGTGTCATTTCAGCCTGGAGATCTCGCTACAGATTGTAGACGTCGGTGGTCTGTGTCATTTCAGCCTGGAGATCTCACTACAGATTGTAGACATCATTGGTCTGTGTCATTTCAGCCAGGAGATCTCATTACAGATTGTAGACGTCAGTGGTCTGTGCCGTTTCAGCCTGGAGATCTCACTACAGATTGTAGACATCATTGGTCTGTGTCATTTCAGCCAGGAGATCTCACTACAGATTGTAGACGTCAGTGGTCTGTGCCGTTTCAGCCTGGAGATCTCACTACAGATTGTAGACGTCAGTGATATGCGTCATTTCAGCCAAGAGATCTCACTACAGATTGTAGACATCATTGGTCTGTGTCATTTCAGCCTGGAGATCTCACTACAGATTGTAGACGTCAGTGGTCTGTGTCGTTTCAGCCTGGAGATCTCCCCGCAGAACGTGGACGTCAATGTCCACCCCACTAAGCACGAGGTGCACTTCCTACACGAGGAGGCCATCATAGCCAGTGTGCAGGGCGCCATCGAGAGCAAGCTTCTGTCCGCCAACAACTCACGGACCTTCTTTGCTCAGGTATAGTAGTATATACCCGCTGTTGTTCACCAACAACTCACGGACCTACTTTGCTCAGGTATAGTAGTATATACCCGCTGTTGTTCACCAACAACTCACGGACCTTCTTTGCTCAGGTATAGTAGTATATACCCGCTGTTGTTCACCAACAACTCACGGACCTTCTTTGCTCAGGTATAGTAGTATATACCCGCTGTTGTTCACCAACAACTCACGGACCTTCTTTGCTCAGGTATAGTAGTATATACCCGCTGTTGTTCACCAACAACTCACGGACCTTCTTTGCTCAGGTATAGTAGTATATACCCGCTGTTGTTCACCAACAACTCACGGACCTTCTTTGCTCAGGTATAGTAGTATATACCCGCTGTTGTTCACCAACAACTCACGGACCTTCTTTGCTCAGGTATAGTAGTATATACCCGCTGTTGTTCACCAACAACTCACGGACCTACTTTGCTCAGGTACACTAGTATAATTATATCGGCTGTTGCACACTAATAGCTCACCGACTTTCTTTGCTCAGGTATAGTAGTATATACCCGCTGTTGTTCACCAACAACTCACGGACCTTCTTTGCTCAGGTATAGTAGTATATACCCGCTGTTGTTCACCAACAACTCACGGACCTTCTTTGCTCAGGTATAGTAGTATATACCCGCTGTTGTTCACCAACAACTCACGGACCTTCTTTGCTCAGGTATAGTAGTATATACCCGCTGTTGTTCACCAACAACTCACGGACCTACTTTGCTCAGGTACACTAGTATAATTATATCGGCTGTTGCACACTAATAGCTCACCGACTTTCTTTGCTCAGGTATAGTAGTATATAGCGGCTGTTGTTCACCAGCAACTCACGGACCCTCTTCGCTCAGGTATAGTAGTATATAGCGGCTGTTGTTCACCAGCAACTCACGGACTCTTGCTCAGGTATAGTAGTATATAACGGCTGTTGTTCACCAGCAACTCACGGACTGTTGCTCAGGTACAGTAGTATATAGCGGCTGTTGTTCACCAGCAACTCACGGACTGTTGCTCAGGTACAGTAGTATATAGCGGCTGTTGTTCACCAGCAACTTATGGACCATTGCTCAGGTACAGTTGTATATAGCGGCTGTTGTTCACCAGCAACTCACGGACCGTTGCTCAGGTACAGTTGTATATACCGGTTGTTCACCAGCAACTCACGGACCGTTGCTCAGGTACAGATGTATATACCGGCTGTTGTTCGCTAACAACTCACGGACCTTCGCTCAGGTATAGTAGTATATACCGGCTGTTGTTCACCAACAACTCGCGGACCTTCTTTGCTCAGGTATAGTAGTATAATTATATCGGCTATTGCTCATTAATAACTCACCGAACTTCTTTGCTCAGGTATAATAGTATGTACCGGCTTTTGTACACCAAAGATTGGCGGACTTTCTTTACTCAGGTATAGTAGTATATACCGGCTGTTGTTCACCGACAACCCACGGACCGTTGCTCAGGTACAGTAGTATATACCGGCTGTTGTTCACCAACAACTCTCGGACCATTGCTCAGGTACAATAGTATATATACCGGCTGTTGTTCACCAATGATTCACGGACCTCCTTTGCTCAGGTACAGTAGTATATACTGGCTGTTGTTCACCAGCAACTCACGGACTGTTGCCCAGGTATAGTAGTATATACCGGCTGTTGTTCACCAATGATTGACGAACTTCCTTTACTCATGCATAGTAATCTATACCGGCTCTTTTCGCAGACAACTCGCGGACCTTCTTGCTCAGGTATTGTAAATTATACTGGCTGTTTTCGCCAAAAAATCACACACCTTCTTCGCTCAGGTATAGTAGCTAGCTATACCGGCTGTTTTCGCCAACAACCGGTAGGTGAAACTTGTGGATTTGGTCGATACGGACACGTACACCTCACGGACCTACTTTGTCGGGGTTTATTGTATAACTGAAAGTAGCGTATGTTTGTGTTCCACTCGGGCTGTGGCGATCGAGACATTTAGTCTTCGCGGAACAAGGTTATGTCGTAGTATTTAGAAGATAAACGCGATTAGGGGGCTATTTGCTCTTAATGCATACGGGCCCAGATGATAGGCGTGTTAAGTAGCCTAAGCACTAAAGCTTCCATCGCTCGATTAGCACTGCACTTGCGGATTCTTAGTCTAACCTTCACATGGTAAAGTGGTCCACACTTCGCAGCAGGGAATTAAAAAAGAAAAAAAGAAAAAATGTTTACTTTAAACCTAAAATGGTTGAACGGCTGCGGATCTTTTCGAAGTGCATTCTTCCAGCAAGAGTGGGGATAGATTTCGGAATGCGCTTTCCAACGACAGATTTAAATCCATCAGTGCTTCATTTAAGGATTTGTTAATTCACTGCCTGACTCCACGCGTGCTTGCAACAAGTATGAATGTGGGTTCTGGCGCCCAGCCAGCCTTGTAGATCATGTCAGGGCGGGCGGATTGGTGTGGGAATAGCTCAGTGGTAGAGCGCCGGACTCGTGAGCGAAATGTCTCGGGTTCGAGTCCCGGCAGGAGAATTATCTTCCCCAGGATCAACTTCGCGTGCTGACTCTTGTTTCGGTATCCGTTTTATCCCCCTGTTGCTGCAGTAGCACGTAAAAGATCCCGGTCATTCTGCCAAAATTGCAGATGGCAGGTTACAGCTAAACACACAATATAACCTGCGCATGTCTGGCTTCGAATGAAGTGACACTATAAACTGGTGCATGTTTGTATGGTGTACGCAGATCGTTTACCGAGACGGCAGCAGTTTCACGTGCCATCTGGGCCATAGCTCTCTCTCTCTCTCTCTCTCTCTCTCTCTTCTCTCTCTCTCTCTCTCTCTCTCTCTCTCTCCTTGTTCTGTCTGTCGCTGTCTGTCTGTCTGTCTGTCTGCTGTCTGTCTGTCTCCTCTCTCTCTCTCTCTCCTCTCTCTCTCTCTCTCTCTCTCTCTCTCTCTCTCTCTCTCTCTCTCCTCTCTCTCCACACACACCACACAAACACGCACACACCATGCCACACACACACACACCACACCACACACACACCACACCACACCACACACACACACACACACACACACACACAATACACACACCACACACACACACACACACACACACACACACAACACACACACACACACACACACACACACACACACACACACAACACAACACCATCCCACCCCCGAGAGAGAGGATAAATGGAAGGAAAGATTACGAGTCATAGTGAGAAAAGAACTGTGTCGAGAGCAAACCGGAAAAAGTGAATAGAATCTGTCTCCCGGATGTTCAGGGCAGGGCATTCCACTGGACAGGGCCGATAAGTCTGAAGGCTGGCTGTGGCCATGCGGCTTTGTTGCCCAGTCTGTGGGTCCTGGAACGTCAGGTGAGGACACGCTGGCTGATCGGAGAGAACGAGGTGGAGCTTAAGGCGGAAAGAGCTCGGAGACGCAGAGTGACAGCTAGGTCTGTCTCACGTCCTTTCATCTCTCGTTAATTATTAGAGCCGGCGTGGTCCGACCCCACGGACTGGTCCCCAAACGCCATGGGGAGGTTCGATCCTCTTAAGGACCGGTCCATGTCCGCTTCTGATGCAATGATCGTAATATCGACCTTCGGACGGGCTGTCCAGGTAAATTTTCTCCGGGCACTTCGCATAGCTCCTCCCCACCTCTCTCCTAGGTAATAAATAGATAGGTCCATGCGCCTGCTGTTTGAACGAAATCAAGTCATGAACACGAGCCAGAAACTAAGTTACGGCCGCAGCATAGCTGTACAACTCGATTGAACCAGCAGTAAGCAGCTGCCGAATGTGCCGAAAGCAGTAAAAGAAGAGAGGAGAAAAAATAAAATGGAGGTACTCGTTGTGACGAATGAAGTCATGATGGTGGAATCGTTTGATCTTGTCCAAAAGCCGGAGAAAACGTCTGACCTTAGATGGCCTTTTGACCTAAAAAGAGAGGGAGAGAGAGCGAGGGGGGCGTTTCTGTGTGTGTTGGTGCGTGCGACCGTGTGTGTGTGTGTGTGTGTGCGTGCGTGCGTGCGTGCCTGCGTGCGTGTGTGTGTGTGTGTGTTTTGCGAGCGCATGCGACTGAGTGTTACTGTGTGTGTGTGTGTGTTGCGAGCGCGTGGGTGTGTGCGTGTGTGTGTGTGTTTGCGTGCATGTGTGTGTATATGTTTATGTGTGTGTGTGTGTGTGTGTGTGTGTTTGCGTGCATGTGTGTGTGTATGTTTACGTGCATGTGTGTGTGTGTGTGTGTGTGTGTGCGTGCGTGCGTGCGTGCGTGCGTGTGTTGGTGTGTGTGTGTGTGTGTGTGTGTGTGTGTGTGTGTGTGTGTGTGTGTGTGTGTGTGTTGTGTGTGTGTTTGCTTGTTGTGTATTGTTACGTGCATGTGTGTGCGTGCGCGCGTGTGTGGTGTGTGTGTGTGTGTGTGTGTGTGTGTGTGTGTGTGTGTGTGTGTATGTGTGAAGACATCAGAAAACCATCTCCCTCAAATGAAGCTCAGATTTCCCCGGAAAGGAAGACAGGAAGAACTTCAGACTCCCCTTGACGAATGAAGGAAAACTTCAGATTTTCATTGAGATAAAAAAAAGTTATGACCGCGCCATAGAGGAACTTCAGACTCCCTCTGAAAAAAAGCAAGTATAAAGCAGACCCTTAGATCCTACTCCGCTGCAAAGATTCCTGCCCAAGTTCGATCTTTACTGGATCAGAGGAGCACTGTTCCGACAGAGGAGCCGGCACCATCTTTTTCAAGTGGTTGTATATGGGACGACGTCCGCCCAAGTCGCAGTTTCCGCTGGCATACCGCAGGGAATCCGTTAGGTCCAGTACGTTCTTAATCTTCATCAACGGCCTCCCTGATGACATTCGATCAGGGCTAAGACTCTTCGCTGATGATTGCATTGTGTACAGCTAAAGGACCCGAGACTGCCATCTTCTTCACGTGAGCCGGTGTGGCCTAGCGGTAAGGCGTTAGGCTGGTAAGCGGAAGGACCTCGGTTCGATACCGCTTCGGCTCTCCTTTCTCTTCAAAAGTTGTGGTTTGTGGCACTGTCTTGTGACTTTGTCCCTCACAATTAATGAAACATTAAAATGGCTCTCATCGCTGCCCATCTTAATGCAGGTCATTCTGGTGGTGACAGTGTAGCGATAGGTATATACTCTCCCTCTTCCCCCACCTCCATACCCCTTCCCCCCCATTCTCCCCGTCCCTAATAAACCTTATGGTTTCTGTGGACGTTAAGCACCATGTTTACTTATCTTCTTCAGAGTGATCTGGAGACCTTCTCACGATGGAAACAGACGCGGGGCCTTGACTAACTCCCCCCCCCCCCCCCCCCCCCCCCCAAAGAAATGCTATGTGCTCATCTGTGCCAGCTCCCGGAAGACCGCCTCATTTGATTGCCACGCCAAGGGATGGTGTCTTTGTGAGCAGTCACAGTTCAACGGCACCAACGGCGCCAAACACCTGCCTGCATACATCGCCAGTGGCTTGACTGAATTGGCAGTGACATCTTGACCGCCTCGCGCAAAGAGAACAAAAACCAGCCGCCTGATTGGCTCCCGGCGGCTTATAACCGCGAAATTAGTTCTGTTAAGCCGTGGAGAGAATCAACTCATCCCCTGGGCCGGTTTGGCCTAGCGGTAAGGCGTTAGGCTGGTAAGCGGAAGGACCTCGGTTCGAATCTGCTTCGGTTCTGCTTTCTCTTCAAAAGTTGTGGTCTGTGGACATTGTCTTGTGACTTTGTCCCTCACAATAATCATGAAACATGAAAATTGCTACCGTCGGTGCCCACCTTAATGCAGAAGTCATGCTGGTGGTGACAGTGTAGCGATAGGTATATAATCTCCCTCTCCCCCCACCTCCATACCCCCTCCCCCCCTCCCCCTTTCTCCCCGTCCCTAATAAGCCTCATGGTTTCTGTGGACGTTAAGCACCATGTTTACTCAATCAGTCGCATACATATGCTACGTTCGCGCGGCCTCGTGTGGAATGATGCCGCGTTGTGAAAGGCAGCAAGACGCACCACCAGTGGGTATCTCAGCAGAAGCAGCGTGGCAGAAATGCTGGATCACCTACAGTCGAGGAGGCCCGAACGCGAGATGGACCAGAGACAACCGGTAGCCAACGATGCATACCAGTTAGTGATTTACGGGGTATTTAACGCCCAGTTAATTGTGAAGTCGCATCAGAGCGAAGATGCACCACAAGGAAATTTTGAAGCATAACAATTCGGTTCTCGGCAAGTAAAAGCACGAGGAATGTATCTTGGTGTTGGTTCATTCGTTCATCATTATTATTATCATTATTATTCATAGCTTTTATATAGCGCTGTTCTCTGCTCTCGAGCAGACTCACTGCGCACATTGGCATGTGATTCTGAATGAGTGACTGTATCCTTTTATAGCGCGTATTATTAATATCCACGGAAGTGGTGTACTGATAGCGCTCTTTGGGTGTTGCATGGCTGGTGCCACGTGAAATGCTGCCGTTTCGGCGCAAGTTCTGTGTACACCATTCAACCATGCACCAGGTTACAGTGTCACTTCATTCAAAGCCACACAGATAGGGTGTATGTGTGCACTTTTGGCAGAATGATTCGGACCTTCTGCGTGCTACTGCAGTAACACGGGGGGTGGAACGGATACCGAAATAATCATCAGTCACACCCATACAAAAATACAACTCTTAATGCTAAAAACGAGCCATAATGCTGCTATTGAGACATGCACGCCAATCGTAAATTATATCGTTTTTTAATTAAAAAACGGAATAATTTTGCTTAACGTCCACGGAGGCGAGTAGGCCTATAGGGAACAACAACCGGAAAAACAACAACACGAAAAAACAATAACGACGCTTAAGTGTGGCCGCTGGGTAGGCCAATACAGTGGCAGGTCATGGAAAATAATGTCATAAAATACCGCTACTACTAACGATAATAATAAAATAAGAAGAAGAAGAACAGTAATAAAATGCATTATGAGAACCCCGGATGTCAGTGCCCACTGTATTGCGCAGTTTGACCGCATATAGATGGTCACCTGCTCGTTGCACTTTGCGAAGATGATGGAGAAAGTGAGGGAAGGGGGTGTGGGGTGGTAACTGTGAGGAGAGGGAACAGTGACGACGGAAAAAGACGCAGGGGGACTGTGGGAAAAGAGATCCGGTGAGCGGGATGAGGAGGTCGTTGGTGACTAAGTAGCTTAGAACAAATAACATTTCAGCTGCCGCCGAAAGGAGGCAATGCCTTCGGGCTTCTGCAGTTTGGAGTGTGTCTGTCTGGTAGCCTGTTCCCGACCGACTTACACCCGTCTCCCCTATTCTCCCACTACCAGCGGATGCCACAACGTGTTACGGTGCGAATTACATGTGATAGGAATCGCTGAGAGGATGAACAGATTAAATTATCGTCATTCGCTTCCTGCCTTGATGTGTCATCGTATTTGCTGCTGCTTGCTTGCTTCCCGCTATGTGCAGAACAAACCCGTTCTCTGTCGTAGCCTCAGTGTTGTTTGATACGACAAATAAGATCGAACTGTCATCACATAGATGGATCTTTCAACCTTGCTAGCGCCGCCATGTTTCCTCGTTGTAAGTGTGACATGGCTAATTGTCCTGGCGACATAACCAACAGACACGGAAGTTAATTAGCGCCAGAAATACGTAACACAAGTACAACAGCAAAGACCTTAGTCGCCTACGGTAACCTGGCATGCGTGTAAATGCAAGGTGTATAAACTCTACTTCGAGCGCTAATTAACTCCCTTGTGTGTTGTTTCTGCACGGCGCTCTAAGTAAACATGGTGCTTAACGTCTACAGAAGCCACAAGGCTTATTAGGAAGGAGTGGGGGGGGGGGGGGGGGGGGGAGGTATGGAGGTGGGAGAAGGGGGAGATTATATACCTATCGCTACACTGTCACCACCAGAATGACTCCTGCATTAAGATGGGCAGCGATGAGAGCCATTTTAATGTTTCAGCAGGAAGTGATGGACAAAGTCTCAAGACCGTGTCCACAAATAAACCACAACCTTTTTGAAGAGAAAGGAGAGCTGAAGTGGTATCGAACCGAGGTCCTTCCGCTAACGCCTTACCGCTAGGCCAAACCGGCTCACAAAGATTTTTGTCTTAATCATGCTATCAAAGCTGCGGTTTCTTCGTCGCTTGTGTCATCCATTCCACGGCGACAGTTACCCACACTCGCCTTTCCGTCATGCAGCCGGTGCACGAACGTGTGGCATAGCATGCTGCGTGACATCTGTTTGGTGACATGCTGGATCATATTGTCATATGACCGCGTGATCGAAACTGAATCATAGCCTTGAAGGCACGCGCCGCGCGTGTGTGTGTGTGTGTGTGTGTGTGTGTGTGTGTGTGTGTGTGTGTGTGTGTGTTGTGTGTGTGAGTTTGAAAATGATGAAATACGCACATTTGTAGGCCTTTGTAAGCGCTCCGGGATCATGCGAGCTGGGACGCCACCACTAATTTATAATGATGGTTGTTATTATTATTATTACTATTAATAATAATAGTATTATTATTATTATTACCTTTCGTCCAAGCGGTAGAAGAGGTCGTAATAAAAACGTATTCATTTTCTAAACGTTGTTTTTGCTAATGACGGATTACGGGTCTGGCTGCACACAACAACGATAAGTGTCCCAGTTCGCCCGTGCTGCAAGCACCGCCTCTCCGATATCAGACTGGAATGTTGCATATCGTCCGAGCAGCAAAAGCAAATAGGCCACGAGGCCAACTGTGACATTTGATTATGTCTTCTCTACAGTCGACCCGACTAACTGCCACTGTTGCAAGAGGTTTCTAAATTGAATGTTAAATCATTCAAACATTTTAAAACGAAAGTTTCGGTTTTGTGTTTTAATTTTAATCTTTTATTTGTTAGAGAAAACCCAGCCTTCTTGGACAAAATATACCTAATGTGAGAAGGCGAGTTCCTTTAATATCAGTTATGCAGACTGTTCTTAGTGCAAAAGACAGACAAGAGGACTGTGTCGTGGCCGACATGGCGTACCATCTAAACCTTTCGTCGCGATCAGTATTTTTGTTTTATTTTAGTTGTGTATGTGTGTGTGTGTGTGTGTGTGTGTGTGTGTGTGTGTGTGTGTGTGTGTGTGTGTGTGTGTATAATTATGTGTGTGTGTGTGTGTGTGTGTGTGTGTGTGTTGTTGTTGTTGTTGTTGTTGTTGTTGTTGTTGTTGTTGTTGTTGTTGTTTCGTATGTGTGTGTGTGTTTTTTGTTTTGTTTTCTTTTTGACGTTGAGGTTTTGTTTTACAGATGACCTTTTGTCGTGTCAGTAAGCTGAGTGCCTGTCCCATTTTCAGACTCTTCTGCCCGGCGCAGCCAGTGGGGCGAAGGACTCTGATGTCAGCGGGAAAAGTGCAGCGTCAACAGCAGGCGGAAGTGAGTATTGGATTAACGTGTTGCCAAATTATGATTGACAGGACGCGATTAGCCAATCAGCGCGCGTAGACGAGACACGCCTGACATTCGACCTGCGGACACGCCAGAATCGTTTACTTTCCTTATCGATGAACACGTTTCAAGGATACATGTCTATGTATTCGCTAGTGCGATTACCGTTTGCAAAAAATGTCTCATTTTGATCTCACTAGCAAATAGTTCTTACGTAGCCTGATAGAAGATTTTGCATACGCACGCACATGAGCACGCACGCACGCACTCACGCTCGCACGCACGCACGCACGCACGCACGCACGCACGCATACATACATACACACACACACACACACATATATATATATATATATATATATAAAGATATATATATATATTATTATTGATCGTTTTTATATAGCGCTATTCTCCGCTCTCGAGCAGACTTGCTGCGCTCGCATGTGATTCTACATGAGTGAATAGCTTTTTATAGCGCGTTTTTTGAATATCCACCGAAGTGGTGTAGTTACAGCGCTGGCATGTCTGATGCCACAAGAAACTGCTGCCATCTCGGCGCGTTCTGTGTACATCATACAACCATGCACCATGTCACTTCATGCAAAGCCACATACGTAAGGTGTATGCGTGTTTAGCTGTAACCTTCCACCTGCACTTTTGGCAGAATGACCGGGGTCTTTTACGTGCTACTGCGGTAACACGGGGGTGGAACGGATACCGAAATAAGAGTCAGCACAGAAAGTTGACCCTGGAGAAGAAAATTCTCCCGCCGCTCCTGCGGGATTCGAACCCGCGACCTTTCGATCACGAGTCCGGCGCTCTAACCACTGAGCTATCCCCGCTCCCTATATATATATATAGGTAGACACACACCAAACAAAAACAAAAACAAGGGCATCACGTTTCTTAAGTAATACAACAGATAGTAAGCGATAGCAGCACTTTGTTCTGAAGCAGTCGATTTATTGAATCAATGACAACCTTTCCCGGCTGTACAAGTAACTTGGTGTTTTACGCCCAGTCAGTCATCACGGTTATATTAGGGCGACAATTGTGCCAAGCCAAAAACATCCTTCATAAAATAGGTCGCGATACTGATGCCGTGTCTCAGTATGCAGTTATCATGTGGTAATAAACACAGCCCAAAATAAATCGTTTAAGAAATTGTTCACCTTGTTGACCACAAGATTTTAGACACTGCTCAACCCTGTCGTCGCTCAAAGCCAAACTGAAAACCTTCCTCTTCTCACAGTATTTTCGTCCCAACTAATATCAGTATCCAGTTTCTGCTACAGTGTGTGTGTGTGTGTGTGTGTGTGGTGTGTGTGTGTGTGTGTGTGTGTGTGTGTGTGTGATACAGCTCATTGTCATACACATTTGAATTCATTACGGTGTGTGTGTGTGTGTGTGTGTGTGTGTGTGTGTGTGGGTGTGTGTGTGTGTGTGTGTGTGCGTGCGTGTGTGTGTCTGTGTTTCCGTATAGTACTTTATGTAAATTGTTTTGGTAGGACTGTGCTCTACATGTGTATAAAATATATTTAGGTCAATATGTATCTCGTGAATGCTCAGGGCGTTGACGAGCGCAGGATAAGTGCACAGTAGTAGTAGTTGTGGTAAAAATAGTAGTAGTAGTAGTATGCTGTTTGGAAAAAATGCGCAATTACTGTAAGTGGTCACTATCGCACTTTACTCGGCTAACTTGTCAGCCATTAGCCGACGACTGTGCTGGGCATGCGCACTAGAGACCAATAACCAGCATCTTTTCCGTCAACACGTGTGGCGCCTCGATAACTGCACGCGGTTGTAACAGTAAGTAGTAGTGACATTTGTTGTCTGACCAACGACACAGAGATCTGTTCTCTGCATGTCCTTGGTGAAGCGATAGCTGGTAGGGCAAATACAAGTCCTAAATGTGGGGAGCGGGGATAGCTCAGTGGTTAGAGCGGCGGGCTCGTCATTGAAAGGGCGCGGGTTCGAATCCCTTCAGGGGCGGCGGGACAGTTTTCTTCTTCAGGGTCAACTTTCTGTGCTGACTCTCAATTTCGGTATCCGTTCCACCCGGACCAGCGTGTTACCGCAGCAGCACGTAAAAGATCCCGGCCATTCTGCCAAAAGTGCAGGTGGTGGGTTACAGCTAAGCACGCATGCGCCTTACGTATGTGGCTTTGCATGAAGTGACATGGTGCATGGCTGTATGGTGTACACAGAACGCACCCAGACGGTAGCAGTTTCACGTGGCACCAGCCATGCCAGCGCTGTAAGTATACCATTTCGGTGGATAGTCAAAAACGCGCTATGAAAAGCTAGTCACTCTTGTAAAATCACACGCGAGAGCAGTGAGTCTGCTCGAGAGCGGAGAATAGCGCTATGTAAACGCTATCAACATATGTTACCAGGTTAAACTTTCAAACACGTGGGCGTCGCCTGAGTTGCTTCCGACCATACGTACGTCATTGGGCGGAGCTTTAATTCTCTCTCCTGGATCCAGACGTATAAAAGGTTCAAAAGAACGCTATTTATGTATGTTTGGTCCTAATAAATAGCGTTCTTTTTGTACCTATTATGTGTCTGGATCTTGTTTTAGACCAGCAGCAGTTATTCTTGTTTCAGATTTTTCATTTCTCTGGATCTTGTTTTAGACCAGCAGCAGTTATTCTTGTTTCAGATTTTTCATTTCTTCCCCTCGCTCTCTCTCTAGTAGACACATTAATAGTGCGCGTCTCCAGACCTCGTCCGTCGCTGCTATTGCGGCATTTCCTTCTCTTGCCGGTTCCAGCTGCTTCTTCCGTCCGTGTTTTTTGTTTCCGTTTTTGTTTTTTTTTGTTGGGGGGGGGGGGTATCACCCCCTCCCTCCACCTTTCTTCGTGTGTGTGAGTGTGTGTGTGTGTGTGTGTGTGTGTGTGTGTGTGTGTGTGTGTGTGTGTGTGTTTTCGTTGATGTGAATGTGTGTCTGCTCTGGTGCGAATGATGAAAAGACGTTGCCCGATTTTTCCTGCTTCCTCTTCGCCTGAACTGTATAGGGGGGCTGGTGTGAGAGCGGGCAATATTGTGAAATTACTGTGCCCCTGTTTTCTTAGTCCGACATCAGCCATCTGATGATATGCGGTGTAGCCCTAACCAGCGATCGAAACAATTCAAAACCTGCTGCACATTATCCGCAACGTCGCGTCCTGAATCCGTTTGGTTAAAACTGTGTACAGTTGATGTGGAATTCACGGAGCAGCAGGGACTGGCTGCAGATTGTGAAGGCTGCCCCCGAATCGGACTTGGAAGGACTCTATGGAGGGGGGCCAAAGTGATGGAAGTAAGACGATGGTTCCAGTCTCTCACACTGTTAGGGAAGAAGGTGTCGAAGAGGACTGGGTGCATGATTTGTCTCTTCCTGATTCAGACACTTAACTTATACCTCCTGTCCCTGAATCTGAGTGAGTCTTTACAATAAGTAAACATGGTGCTTAACGTCCACAGAAACTGTAAGGCTTATTAAGGACGGGGAGAAGGTGGGTGGGGGGTGGGGGGGAGGGGTATAGACATGAAGAGAGAGGGAGATTATATACCTAACGCTACACTGTCACCACCAGAATGACTTCTGCATTAAGGTGGGCAGCGATGAGAGCCATTTTAACGTTTCATGATTGTGAGGGACAAAGTCACAAGACCGTGTCCACAGACCACAACTTTTGAAGTGAAAGGAGAGCCGAAGCGGATTCGAACCCAGGTCCCGTGAGTCTGTATAGTACTTGAAATGCAAGTCTGTCTTTCTCGGGGAAGTCGGCAAACATAAGACAGTGATTCGATTAACATGACTTGCGTCAGTCTCTGTTTGAGAATCGTCTGTCGAAGTCGACTGGGGCAAGCCACCTGATTCTCAAGCGCATTGCACTAAAACTATCTGTGATGGTTAGATCACCCATTGTTCAGTGGTATGGTAAGTGCTAGCTGAATCAGGTTAACCTTTGGCAATCAATGGGAAATCCATTGAGAGAATTGGGCGCATAATTATAGTAATTAAATTATGTATGGCGCCCCATCTCGTAAGAGCCCGGAGCGCTAAAGAAGACATAAGGATACGCTCATTTTTTCACACGCACCGACAGAGAGAGAGAGAGAGAGAGAGAGAGAGAGAGAGAGAGAGAGAAAGAAAATAACGACAGAGCAGTATGCAGAAGAGAAGAAGTGGGTTTTCAGTTGAATGCCTGACACATAGAAGAAGAGAGTTCCAGATCACAGGTCCGATGTACATTGAAAGGATTTCTCTTATGGGCTTTACCGAGCGCTTAGATACCACATTGTAATGAAATGTATAGGTAATTTTACTTCTTCTTTTCTTTTTTCTTTTCTTTTTTGCCCCGCGAATATTCTGAAATACTCAAAACCTTAACTATAGGAATCAACATGCCGTTGAAAGAGAAAACAGTTTTTCAGACGTCGGTTTTTCGCGAACAGTATTCATCACAACATTCACGAACCAGACAAAGGCCTCATGTCTAAAAAAAAAAAAAAAAAAATGAATGTGTTTGGTTGAAGGCTAAGGAGTTTTTTTGTTTTGTTTTTTAAGGGGGGGGGGGGAGTATTTTTCTGGTTTTCTCAAAACATTTTGAAACTTTTTCAGTTGTGAGGTTTCCATCGGCCACCGACAGACATTATTTCGAATTATTGATTTCTTGAGTTCTGGTTCTGTAGCAAAAAGGGGAATGATTGCTTTTGTCACTGGGGTGACAAGCTGTCTTACGCCTGCAGGGTTTTCGGTTGTACTGTTGTTTTGACCCTGACCAAGATAGTGTGTGCCAGGATAGCGCAGTCCTCCATTCGGCTTATTTGAGAGAGAGAGAGAGAGAGAGGGGGGGGGGGGGGGGGGGTGGGGGTATTTTATTTGAAGAGAGAGAATTGAGAAAATATTTTCCTTGGAGAGAGAGATAATTGAGAAGAGATTTTCCTTGGAGAGGGAGAGATTTTCCTTGAAGAGAGAGAGAATTGAGAAGAGATTTTCCTTGAAGAGAGAGAGAGAATTGAGAAGAGATTTTCCTGGGGCTTAAAGCCGGAGGCGGGGGGGGGGGGGGGGGGGGGGGGAGGGGAGAGATAGACAGAGAGATTTTCCTGGAAGAGAGAATTGAGAAGAGATCTTCCTTGAATGGAACTGGCTCGGCCGTATCGCCCGGACCACAAGTGTCGTCATGAAGAAGACGCCTCGTAATCATGCCTTACGTCAGTCCTTTCTCGTAAAGACTACGGACACGACAACTACACATTCTCTTCATGCAATCAGGCATGGACTTGATTAAGATGACACTCGTGATCTATGCGATATTCCCGCTGGGCGCCGTATTATAACCTGTTATTATCTTCTCGGGCGTTTTTACTCACTTTTTCTCCGTCTCACTCCTGTTCTAATTACCATACTTTCATTCTTCTTGTTTCTCATTTCTTGTAACGGATTTCTTTTCCTTTTTTTTTTTATAGATCCGCTGAGGTAAAATGTTCATCAATACCACTTTCTAGTAACTGTAGTTCTTTTGTAGATTTTGTTTTTCTAGCGTCTCCTTGTTTCTTTTAGTATGAAGCATGAGATATTGTTTTACCTCTTATTTCCATTGATAAAGTTTCTAAAAAAAAAACTAAAAAAAACAAATTGGTCATTAATCTGGAATTGAATACATTGACTTGGAATGTGAGTGTGCAACTAGAAACGGACAGATAGTGACGGGTACAGCTTTTTCTGTGTGTGTGTGTGTGTGTGTGTGTGTGTGTGTGTGTGTGTGTGTGTGTGTGTGTGTGTGGTGTGGTGTGTTGGGTGGGTGGGGTGGGGTTCTTCCTGTCACTTCCCCTGTAGACTCAGGTTTTATGTATTTCTGGTTCTGATTTCTTAGTTATGTCCCTTTGTATGTTAGTGTCAGTGTATAATAACTTTATACTTCATTGCAGTGGTGATTGTGTATTATGTAAATGTGTCAAAAAGATGTAGCACTAATGTAGTGAAAACAAAATGTAAAAAATAAAATCTGAAAAAGGAGGTTCTATTCCCTTCATAAAGCGACTATTGGGTGAATCAATCCCGCCCGAGTGTGTGTGTGTGTGTGTGCGTGCGTGCGTGTGAGCGTGCGTGCGTGCGGGCGGGCGTGCGTGCGTGTGTGTGAGTGTGTGAGTGAGTGAGTGCGTGTGTGAGTGAGTGAGTGAGTGAGTGAGTGCGTGTGTGAGTGAGTGAGTGAGTGCGTGAGTGTGTGCGCGTGCGTGCGTGCGCGCGCGCGCGTGCGTTCATAGGACATATACAATATATCCTGGTCCGTCCTTTGTTTGAGTGTGGAACTGCACTGTCTCGGTAGAGACTGTTTTCTCCGGGTTGTTACTTACACGTCGCGCGGTGTGATTAGCGTGTCATAAGAGCTGTCGGGTTCCGCTGTTGTCTCAGACTTTACCGCCCCCCCCCCCCCCCCCCCCCCCCCCCCCCCCCCCCCCCCCCCCTCCCCCACCATCCCTTGACCTTCCTCTGCTGCCAGTGTCCGTTCACTTGGCTGTGTTGGAGAGGCTTCGTGCGTCGAGTTCGCTGCAGAGCCCCGTGGTGCCGTTGTCGGCTCCGTGGCCTCCTTTCCGCTGTGGCGTGCATGGTCGTCGAAGGCTTGCTTTGCTCGGGGTTGTGTTGCCGTTGTTTTTCTCTCGGTCGTTGCAGTGAGGGTGGCGGGCATGGTAACGTGTTTGTGGGTTGCTCGCAGGACTCTTGCTGAAGAAGGTTACGGATGTGTGGCCACCTCCCTCGTCTGCAACACACACACACACACACACACACACACACACCCTCCCTCCCCGCCCCTGCTCCCTCCCACCTACTCTCTGTTTCTGTCTGTCTGTCTCTCTGTCTCTGACACTCTCTGTCTCTGTCTCTGTCTGTCTGTCTGTCTCTCTCTCAGATTTTAAAATTATCATCTTCTTCGTCATTACTGCAGTAATAGTTTGTTACTATTGTTTTATGTGTAGCCTTTTGGCATGTAGATTAGCAGGGACAGATTGTAAGAATAGGCAACTGCCGAAAATCTTAATCCTTGTGTAATAAAGTTCTGGGTTCTGAGTTCTCTCTCTCTCTCTCTCTCTCTCTCTCTCTCTCTCTCTCTCTCTCTCTCTCTCTCTCTCTCGCTCGCTCGTCGCTCGCTCGCTCAGTAAGAGAACAAAATAAATAAATATGTATGAATAAATGACGTGTGTGTGGGCGTTGGGTAGGGGGTGGGGGTGTAAGTAGAGTCCGTTTTTGGAATATGGCTTGTAATAGAAGAGATCCTCATTTTCAGTGTTCGGTTCTTCCTGTTCCTTTGTAATGCCGTGTTATTTGCTCTTCAGTCGTTGGATTTCTTCGAACAGTTTATTTTTCACGTGGTGTGTGCGACTGTGTGTTTGAATGTGTTGTGTGTGTGTGTGTGTGTGTGTGTGTGTGTGTGTGTGTGTGTGTGTTGTGTGGTTGTGAAGTGTGGTGCTTGTGTGTGTGTGTGTGTGTGTGTGTGTGTGTGTGTGTGTGTGTGGTGTGTGTGTGTGTGTGTGGGGGGGGTGTGTGTGTGTTGTGTTAGTGGAGTGAGGTGAGTGAGTGTTTGCGTGTGCGTGCTTGTGTGTGTGTGTGGGGGGGGGGGTGCGTGTGTGTGTGTGTGCGTGTGTGCGTGGTGGTGTGTGTGTGTGATGTGTGTGTGTGTGTGAGATGTTGTGTGTGCGTGAGGCAGATGGGTGGTGTGTGTGAGAGAGAGAGAGACTGCGGGTGTTGTGTGTGTGTGTGTGTGTGTGTGTGTGTGTGTGTGTGTGTGTGTGTGTGAGAGAGGAGAGAGAGGAGAGAGAGAGAGAGAGAGACGAGTGAGAGTAGATGAGGTCTGCTGTGTGTGTGTTGTGTGCCTGGCTGATGACGCTGAGATGGGTGATTGAGGAGTGCATCCTCCTCAGTGACCTGTCCATGTCTAGCCGAAGGTCCCAGCGGAACGAGTCCAGCGCAGACGTACCAGACAGGCCTGTTGTTACCGGCTTATCACACAGTCTGCAGTGACGGAATACACGTCTTATCTTCCCTCGTTTTCCCCCACCTACCCTTTCCGCTAATGAGGGGGGGGGGGAGGGGGGGGGGGAGGTAGAATCGCCGTGTCCCGGGTTTTTCACACCGACATCTTCGTGAACCGTTGATGTTTTCACGACCAGAGTGATGGTAGATGC
Organism: Alviniconcha marisindica; assembly: GCA_018857735.1. Taxonomy (NCBI): domain Eukaryota; kingdom Metazoa; phylum Mollusca; class Gastropoda; family Provannidae; genus Alviniconcha; species Alviniconcha marisindica. The sequence continues at coordinate 1,919,021 of JABMCL010002470.1, forward strand.
ATCGGTCAGCATCGGCCGGAATGTCTCGCGAAGGTTTGTCTCCAAGCCAAGGTTCGTAGTGAGGGTTCGAATCCGTAGTGAGGCCAACCTGTGATTATCTTCACAGGCGCTAATTTCCCCCTGCTACCAGGTTTCGTAATAGAAATGCAGATACACTTTATTGGTCGTGATAAATGCATAAAATGAAAATTTTGCCTTTTGGGTCACTCGAATTACGCAATACAGAGGACAAGTAGACAGTTGAACACAACAAAGGTAACAGTATACAAATAAAACGGAGTAGAACATCATAAAACATCGCTTCTGAGATCGATTAAGTGCACAGACATTACTCATATTCTTACCCTCTACCGCCTCTTCATCCACAGCCAAAACAACGCCCACACACCCACAAACACAGTCATACCTACACCCACATTAAATATATCACATCGCTCCCCTACACCCAAGCATGCACTCTCTCACTCTCTGTCTCTGTCTCTGTCTCTGTCTCTGTCTCTCTCTCTCTCTCTCTCTCTCTCTCTCTCTCTCTCTCTCTCTCTCTCTCTCTCTCTCTCTCTCTCTCTCTCTTTCACACACACACACACCTATTAATTTTTTTAACATAATATCGTCATAATCCACGCACGCACGCACACACACACACACACACGCACGCGCGCACACTCACACCTAACTAATCTCTTTCTCTTCTTCTTTTTTTTAAAACATATAATACCATCATAATCCACATTAAGCTATGATTATCTTCTCAGGCGCTAATTTCCCCAGGTACCGAATTTCATAATATGACAATGGTAAAGAATTCTGGAGCGTCCCGTCTCATTTTGAGGCGAATCGCTTCACAGTAGCACACTTTAACACAGGAAAACGACAGCAGAAGAGTATAAAGGCACACGCTAACACAGGAAAACGACAGCAGAAGAGTATAAAGGCACACGTTAACACAGGAAATCGATAGCAGAAGAGTATAAAGGCACACGCTAACACAGGAAAACGACAGCAGAAGAGTATAAAGGCACACGCTAACACAGGAAAACGACAGCAGAAGAGTATAAAGGCACACGCTAACACAGGAAAACGACAGCAGAAGAGTATAAAGGCACACGCTAACACAGGAAAACGACAGCAGAAGAGTATAAAGGCACACGCTAACACAGGAAAACGACAGCAGAAGAGTATAAAGGCACACGCTAACACAGGAAATCGACAGCAGAAGAGTATAAAGGCACACGTTAACACAGGAAAACGACAGCAGAAGAGTATAAAGGCACACTTTAACACAGGAAAACGACAGCAGAAGAGTATAAAGGCACACGCTAACACAGGAAAACGACAGCAGAAGAGTATAAAGGCACACGCTAACACAGGAAAACGACAGCAGAAGAGTATAAAGGCACACGCTAACACAGGAAAACGACAGCAGAAGAGTATAAAGGCACACGCTAACACAGGAAAACGACAGCAGAAGAGTATAAAGGCACACGCTAACACAGGAAAACGACAGCAGAAGAGTATAAAGGCACACGCTAACACAGGAAAACGACAGCAGAAGAGTATAAAGGCACACGCTAACACAGGAAAACGACAGCAGAAGAGTATAAAGGCACACGTTAACACAGGAAAACGACAGCAGAAGAGTATAAAGGCACACGCTAACACAGGAAAACGACAGCAGAAGAGTATAAAGGCACACGCTAACACAGGAAAACGACAGCAGAAGAGTATAAAGGCACAAGTTAACACAGGAAAACGACAGCAGAAGAGTATAAAGGCACACGCTAACACAGGAAAACGACAGCAGAAGAGTATAAAGGCACACGTTAACACAGGAAAACGACAGCAGAAGAGTATAAAGGCACAAGTTAACACAGGAAAACGACAGCAGAAGAGTATAAAGGCACACGTTAACACAGGAAAACGACAGCAGAAGAGTATAAAGGCACAAGTTAACACAGGAAAACGACAGCAGAAGAGTATAAAGGCACACGCTAACACAGGAAAACGACAGCAGAAGAGTATAAAGGCACACGTTAACACAGGAAAACGACAGCAGAAGAGTATAAAGGCACACGCTAACACAGGAAAACGACAGCAGAAGAGTATAAAGGCACACGCTAACACAGGAAAACGACAACAGAAGAGTATAAAGGCACACGCTAACACAGGAAAACGACAGCAGAGAGTATAAAGGCACACGCTAACACAGGAAAACGACAGCAGAAGAGTATAAAGGCACACGCTAACACAGGAAATCGATAGCAGAAGAGTATAAAGGCACACGTTAACACAGGAAATCGATAGCAGAAGAGTATAAAGGCACACGTTAACACAGGAAAACGATAGCAGAAGAGTATAAAGGCACACGTTAACACAGGAAAACGATAGCAGAAGAGTATAAAGGCACACGTTAACACAGGAAAACGACAGCAGAAGAGTATAAAGGCACACGTTAACACAGGAAAACGACAGCAGAAGAGTATAAAGGCACAAGTTAACACAGGAAAACGACAGCAGAAGAGTATAAAGGCACACGCTAACACAGGAAAACGACAGCAGAAGAGTATAAAGGCACACGTTAACACAGGAAAACGACAGCAGAAGAGTATAAAGGCACACGCTAACACAGGAAAACGACAGCAGAAGAGTATAAAGGCACACGCTAACACAGGAAAACGACACAGAAGAGTATAAAGGCACACGCTAACACAGGAAAACGACAGCAGGAAGAGTATAAAGGCACACGCTAACACAGGAAAACGACAGCAGAAGAGTATAAAGGCACACGCTAACACAGGAAATCGATAGCAGAAGAGTATAAAGGCACACGTTAACACAGGAAATCGATAGCAGAAGAGTATAAAGGCACACGTTAACACAGGAAATCGATAGCAGAAGAGTATAAAGGCACACGTTAACACAGGAAAACGATAGCAGAAGAGTATAAAGGCACACTTTAACACAGGAAAACGACAGCAGAAGAGTATAAAGGCACACGTTAACACAGGAAAACGACAGCAGAAAAGTCTAAAGGCACACGTTAACACAGGAAAACGACAGCAAAAAAGTCTAAAGGCACACGTTAACACAGGAAAACGACAGCACAAAAGTCTAAAGGCACACGTTAACACAGGAAAACCACAGCACAAAAGTCTTAAAATTACACCTTAACACAGGAAAACGACACCAGGAAAGTCTAATTAAGACACTCGTTAACAAAGGAAAACGACCGCAGAAAAATCTAAAGGCACTAGAACTTAGAAGAAGAAAGAAAAAAAAGATTCACGCGATATTAAATTCGGTAAATCGGTGCTGCTGTTTCCGTGACATGATAGATTGCTACGTTTAGCTGTTGAAAACTAAAGGCAAGGAGGGAGGACAGTTCAACCACATCTGTGACTAGTCACTTCCAGATTTATTTATCTTGGTGGTTATAATCAGGAAACTAGCCCATTGGTTTTCCATGTGCATTACTGCATGGTCATAAACTATATATATAAATGTATGAAAAAGAAAAGAAAAAAAGAAAAAAGATTTCGCTAATAATACGTATGTGGCATTCTTAGTTACGTAAAATACACATAAATACACATAAAATACGCGACAGCACGCTGGCTGAATTAATAACTGAATGAACATGAGGCTGGTGTGGAGGGAGGGGGGCGGAGGGAGTAGGGGGGGTCGAACAGCTCTCGATGGCGCTCTTGCTCTTGCTCAATCGAAAGGAGTAATCCTAACCTGTTTTTATTTTCTTTACTGCCTTTTATTGTGCTCCTTTGGGGGCCGTTTGTTTCCCTGAATCCTATTGGGTTTGACTGCTAACCGTTGCCATGGAAATTTGTCTCCTTCAGGTGGTGACAAAGTGTACGCCCACCAGATGGTGCGAACAGACAACAGGGAGCAGAAACTGGATGCCTTCCTCTCCAGGGTCCCCTCTGCCACATCGTCCAGTACCACCACCACCACCACCACCACCACGCCGTCCACCAAAACGTCAATGACCGGCGATGACAGCGGCCGGCAAGCAGCCGCTTCCAGGTGACAGAATAATGCACTTTCAGCACAAGCACCTTTTTCTAGCGACAAACAAACATGACACTCTAATGCGCAATGAAATGGGATAAATCTGACGACTTAGCCAGAGAAGTTACATTTTGTGTTGCCTTAATGGTGCACCCCCACCCCCCACCCCACACAAATGCATCGCACTACCAGGCTTAGAGAGAGGGGGTCGGTGGCGCAGAGGGAAAGCACTGGCTCTGTCTGTCTGTCTGTCTGTCTGTCTGTCTGTCTGTCTGTCTGTCTGTCTGTCTGTCTGTCTCTCTCTCTCTCTCTCTCTCTCTCTCTCTCTCTCTCTCTCTCTCTCTCTCTCTCTCTCTCTCTCTCTCTCTCTCTCTTCCCCCTCTCCTCCTCCCTCCGCCCGTCCGTCTCTCTTTCTCTCTCTCTCTCCTCTCTCTCTCTCTCTCTCTCTCTCTCTCTCTCTCTCCTCTCTCCCCCTCTCTCTCTCTCTCTTTCTCTCTCTCCTCTCTCTCTCTCTCTCTCTCTCTCTCTCTCTCTCTCTCTCTCTCTCTCTCTCCCTCTCTCTCTCTCTCTCTCTCTCTCTCTCTCTCTCCATACACGCATACGCAAACACACACACTCACACACACACACACACACACACACACACACCACACACACACACACACACACACACACACACACACACACACACACACACAAATATCATCTTTATTACAATTTCCGTTTATGTTCGTCTTGTCGATGTTGGTGACGTCATATATGTAATATCAGCGCCGTACTAATATACAATAATTTTTTCTTGTTGCACGGCCCAACTGTTCTGTTGTTAATGTATTGTTTATAGATGAATTAAACGTTGTTTAAACCAAAGCCAAGTGACGCACAAGGGAGCTTGGTCAGCATACGGATGGCTGACCGATACATGCTAGGCACTGCCCACACTCAGAGCACCGCTTTCCGGCACCTTCCTCCAAACTCTGCCATATTTAGTTACGCCACTGACGAGGCACTCTTTATCTCCGCGCAGCTGTCCAGCGACGCGGTCAGCGCCCTCCGAAAGGTTCCGGTACTAATATGACTGTAGAAAGCAACCTAGCGCCAAAGCACGCACGTAAACACGAGACGCATCCACCCCGGGTAAAACAAAAAGAGTTCCGTCTCGATTTAAACGATTGTGGTTTTATTTGTGCTGGTGTAAACTTTGTGTAAACACGCCTTGTTTTATTTGAGTTGTTTGTAACAAACTTACTACTGTTTGAGCACAAACCAAAAACTGCTCTTCAGCTGACAGTTTTCTGGACCCTATGGCGTAACTAAATACGGCAGTGGTTGAAGGAAGGATGTCATGAACCAGGTCTTGGAGTTGGGCACTGCCATGATTGCACCCGCCCTGAGATTTCTCCGGAGTCAGATTCTGTGAATATAGTGTGCTAACATCTTTCGGGTGAGACTAAACCGTGGGCCCCAGTGTGCATATGCATGCGAAAAGATCGCATAAGCACGTTAAAGATCCATTAGTTCGGTGGATGAGATTATGGATACACCGAAACAACCCTGCATCCACTAACAATGTCAGTCTTCCAGAATGTTGAATGAAGTTGGACGCTATGCGGAAAAAAGAGAAGAAGGTTCGATTTCCAGCATCTTTCCTCAGAGGAGAGAATGCTGAAAACCGAAACTTTGAGCATGCCACCCCTTCTTCTTCTTCTTCTTCTTCTTCTTCTTCTTCTTCTTCTTCTTCTTCTTCTTCTTCTTCTTCTTCTTCTTCTTCTCCTCCTCCTCCTCCTCCTCCTCCTCCTCCTCCTCCTCTTCCTCCTCCTCCTCCTCCTCCTTCTGCTCCTCCTCCTCCTCCTCCTCCTCTTCTTCTTCTTCTTTTCTGCTCCTCCTCCTTCTCCCATCTTTGGTCAAATCCATATATAGTTCTAGAATTTGGACCAAGACAGGGTGTTCATACTTTAGGTTAAGTATAGCTTTTAGTGATGAAAGTGAGTCAGTCAGTATTAAAAATGATTTTCTTTTAGAACAATCAATACGTTTTAGAGCCAGAAGAACAGCTCGTAGTTCATACATTCCTTTTTATTGAAGGGTGAGGAACCGCCAATGTATATCGGTTGTGATGAACTTTTAACTGTTAAACATATTTTGCTTACTTGTTCAGATTTGATTGAAATCAGACAGAGCCACTTTACAGCTCAAATACTGCGTGAGTTTTGTTTGAGGATATTTCGCCTGAGAAGATTTTTAACTTTTTGAAAGAGATCAGTATTTTTGGAAAAATTTATACTTGAGATCATATTTTGGTTATGTTTGTGTCTTACTTCCCTTTTTAAGTTTGATTTTAAAATTGTGCATATGCCAGTTTTAGCAGATATACCCTTTTAAAAAGTAATATGTGATGACATAATGTGTATCGGCCTGATATGTGTACCGCACTGGTTGACGGCGTAAAACACCAACTTACTTACTTACTCCTCCTCCTCCTCCTCCTCCTCCTCTTCCTCTTCCTCTTCTTCTTCTTCTTCTTCTTCTTCTTCTTCTTCTTCTTCTTCTGTATATTGTTCAACTTCAACGATTGGAAGACACACTTTTAGTGCATGCTGGATTGTTTGGGTGTTTCCATAATCCACCGGACCCTAGACCGTAGACTACGGGATCTTTAACGTGCGTATGCGATATTTTTTCCTACGTGTACACGCGGGGGACCTCGGTTTATAGTCTCATCCGAAGGACTTTTGTAGACACTGCACTGAATTGTCATTGACTCGCCCCCCCCCCCCTTCCACCCACCTTCCCTGTACCTCCCCCTCCCCCTCCCCCCCCCCCCCCCCCCCCCCACCCTCTCCCCCATTAACCTCGATGTGCAAACAATGGTGCGTTTTAATGGGTGCCGTCATAAATGGTGTCGGGTTTCTGTATCAGATTTCTCCCTCGGTGTCTGCACGACGACAGGTTCGTGGTTTGCGGGAAATTATAGAACCGTTGATTTGGCCCAGCATCGGGAAGATAGGATATTGTGTCAGCGTCGACAGTGGCTTAAATCTGAGTGCATACTGTGTTTTGCCGGGCGGTTTTTTATTTGTGTTTCTTTGTTGATTTAATTTTGTTGTTGTTGTTATTGTTTGTTTTTGTGGGGGGCGGGGTGGAGGGGTGCATTCTTCTTCTTCTTTGCTGTTATTTGGTTGTTGTTGTTTGTGTCTTTTTTCTTGTCCTTCCCCCCCCCCCCCCCCCCCACCCCCCACCACCCCCACCACCCTTTCTTTCTTTTTCTTTCTTCCTTTTTTCTTTCGGTTCTATTGTTGTTACTTTGTGCATGCGTGCGTGCATGTGTGTGTGTGTGTGTGTATGTGTGTGTGTGTGTGTGTGTGTGTGTGTGGTTTCATGTTTGTTTTTATTTCTTTTTTACCCTTCTCTCTCGCTCGCTCGCTCGTTTGAGCGTATGCAGTGTTCATGCAAATCTGTGCGTCGTTTAGGGAAGTATCGAGATTGATTTATGTTGGTGGTTATAGTCAGGAAACTAGCCCTTTGAAAAAAAGTATCGAGATAAAAGCCCTACAGCGACCGCGCGAATTGGCGCAGGCGGTAAAAGGTGTTGGTTTGCAGATAGGGACAGGGTGAGATTGTTAATAAACACGCGTTGTCCGTGGAGATTTATCCGTGCCGGATTTATTATCAGTGGTGATTAAATGGACCAGCATCCTCCGTCTCTGCATAGGGTATGGATCAGTCTGACTGGGTTGGGTGGTTGGTTTAACGTGTTTAACGCCGAGTCGCCTCGGAAGAGGTACTGGCGGGGACCTAGATCCCAGGAGGTGGGGGGAGGGGGCGAGGGGGAGGGGGGGGGGAGAGAGAGAGCAGACCATACCTGTCGCTACACCGTCACCACCAGAATGACTCGTGCGTTAAGATGGGCAGCGATGAGAGCCATGTTAATTGCTCTATTAATTGTGAGGGGCAAATTCACAAAGGTAGTGCCCATAAACCACAAGTTTTGAAGAAAAAGGAGAGCCGAAGCGGAATCGAACCGAGGTCCTTCTGCTGATATAACCGTCATGGTTGACTGGGCGTTACAAACCAACTATCAGTCTGTCGTTTTAAACATCGGCTGTGCGAATCGATGATGATGGCGAGTTTATAGTGTCGGCTGTATGAGTAGGTGAGGACGTAATGATGGTCATTTTGCAGCAGCGGTTGAAAAAGTCAATAACGATGATGGTGATGACAATTGTGCAGTGTTGGCTATATGAATAGATGCCGACTTTAGTGATGATCATGCGGGTGATCTGTTTTGCCGCACCGGCGATGGTGATGACATGACGAAAGTGATGACCTTGATAATGGTGATGACCATGACGATGGTCACGACCGTGATGTCAGTGATGATGAAGATGGCCATGATGATGATGGTGACCATAATCATAGTGATAATGACGATGACCATGATGGTGATGACCATGATGGTATTGATGATGATCATGAGGATGGTAATGACCCTCATGATGATGATGGTGATGACCATAGTGATATTGATGATGACGATGACCATGATGATGTTGATGACCATGATGATAATAATGACCATGGTATGACCATGATGATTACGGTGATGACCATGATGATTGTTATGCTGATGATGACTGGTGCTGATGACAACGGTGATGATGATTATAGTGATGATATGATTGTTATGATGATGATGGTGATGAACAGGATGATGTTTACGAGGGTAATGATGATGACGACGCCGATGACAATGATGATGGTGATAATGCTTTTGCAGTAGCAGCGGTGTGAGTGAGGAGTGTTCAGTTGCCAAGGCAGGTGCCGTCAGCAGGCGAGAGATCAAACTGTCCAGCGTGCTTTCCCTGCGTGAAGACATAGAAAGCAACAGCCATACAGGTAAGCTGAGTGCACCAAGGTATACACCAGGTTTCATCCACCTACTAGACTGCTAGACAGAAATTATGAAAAATGAAAAACGAGAAAAAAACGAAAAAAACGTGTTGGTTGGGTTATGGTAATACTTGTAACGCGCCAGCCTCTTGTATAAAAAGGGAGCTGAGCGCGGTGCACAGACATAGTTCAGGAGCTGTGTGAGAGTCGAGGTGGCCGTCCTGAGCTGTCCGTCCTAACGAGCCTTCTGGTTTCCGTGGACGTAAAGAATTATTGAACCGTGCTTAGGCATTGGTCACAACTTGTCCCTAATATGTCAACTGACATCTGAGGACATTAAGCATCACTTCATCATCATCAACGGTGCACAGACAGCACGTTTAACACCTTTGTTGAGACACCAAATGGCAATAACGGTGAATAAACCGCAGAAAGCCAGACAGCAAGACATGCATTTTTGCACACACACACACACACACACACACACACACACACACACACACACACACACAGCGTTTTGCACGCACGCACGCACGCACGCACGCACGCACGCGCCACACACACACACACGCACGCACACACACACACACACACACACACACACACACACACACACACACACACACACACACGCCCGCGCGCATGCACACGCACGCACACATGCGGTCGCACAGAAGGAATGCAATCGAGGGGGAGGGGGGGGAGCCAAAAAAAGAAAGAAAATAAAGGTATTTTAGTTTGTACAGAAACACAGCCGCACCTGTAACTTTGTTATCTGAATCACTTTTCAAGGCGAAAGGGAAACATCGGGAGGTCGGGTGTTGTTAGTGTAATTTCTGTTTAAGGGAGCTTACTCGGGTGGTCTTGGGTTCGTTAAGGGTTTTACCACGCTCCGTACTTACCGCCCCTGTATCTCGCACCAGTTGTGATTATTTTGCAATTCAACAGCCCAGTCTACCATGTAGCTTGCGTGTTTGGATCTTGTTCTAGAACGCTAGCAGTCATTCTTTTTTCACCTCAGGATGAATCACACATTCACAGTTAGTCTTCACCTGGCGAAATGCAAGTCAAAAGAAATATACTGCTGACTTTCAGTTCTACACACAACACAATTCAATATCAAACACAACCATGCCAAAACAGTCAATAATTGCCACATTTCAGTATTTGCATTCACATATACTTGACACTGTGAAGAACACTTCCAGGCAGATTCCCAGAGAGGTAATTAGTAGAAATAACGGATTCAAATCGTAATGCCTAATTGTGTGTGTGTGTGTGTGTGTGTGTGTGTGTGTGTGTGTGTGTGTGTGTGTGTGTGTGTGAAGGGTTGCGAGAGTTATTTCAGGATCACACGTTTGTGGGCTGCGTCTCGGAAGAGCTCGCACTTGTGCAGCATCGGACCCAGCTCTATCTTGTCAACACACATCGTCTGAGGTAAGCAGCGTGACACCCATCACCGGCAAGGAAATCGTTGTATGTTTGCAAGGTAGTAGTTGACTTAAAGAACTCACACTCACACATGCAGTAGTTGACTTAAAGAACTCACACTCACACATGCAGTGTGCACGCACGCACGCACGCACGCACGCACGCACGAACGCACACACACACACACACACCACACACACACACACACACACACACACACACACACACACACACACACACACACACACACATACATATATATATACACACGCGCACGCACGCACGCATGCACGCACGCACGCACGCACACACACACACACACACATATATATATATATATATATATATATATACACGCACGCGCACGCACGCACGCATGCACGCACGCACGCACGCACGCACACACATACGCACGCACGCACGCTCGCACGCACACACACACACACACACACACACACACAAACACACTGATTTTTTTCGTCAGTGATCACCCAGCAATCGTATTTTGAACACAAAATTACGATTCTTAATTTGGGGTTTTAAACCTCTTCTTTCAGCAAGCATCTGTTCTACCAGCTGACCATGTATGACTTCGGAAACTTCGGGATGTTGAAGTTGTCCGTGAGTATACTTTAACCATATGCCGCTGCAATTTTTAGTGTCTCCTCAGGGCTCGAAAACTACAGAGCTTATAAAAGCCTACCTAAAAATAAAAATGAAATGTTAAATTTTTTCAATGTATATTAGTTTATGATGCATAAGATATACATATGCAGTAACAGAGGGGTGCTGGTCACTTTGCCGGCCAGTCTGTCTGTTCTGTCATGTGGTGCTGGTCACTTTGCCGGCCAGTCTATCTGTTCGGTCATGTGGTGCTGGTCACTTTGCCGGCCAGTCTATCTGTTCTGTCATGTGGTGCTGGTCACTTTGCCCGCCAGTCTATCTGTTCTGTCATGTGGTGCTGGTCACTTTGCCCGCCAGTCTATCAGTTCTGTCATTTTTTTCCCCTTGACCCCGGCATGTCCAGGACAGTACATCCACAGGTGTTTTCGAAGGTGGACGTCGAACATTGACACATGCCAGTCTGGGCTTTCCATTCCACTTTTCACTTTTCGGGGATGATGGCGTAGGTCATCTGACTGCCAGCCCTCGAGGCAATCCATCGGAGAGCATGTGTGACTACTTCTACCTAGTGGTAATGGTGGTGGTGGTGGAGATGGTGATGATGGTGATGATGATGTTGCTGTGTACAGGAACCGGCCCCTCTGTACGAGCTGACCATGCTGGTACTGGCCAGTGAGGACAGCGGGTGGTCGTGGTGGTGGAGATGATGATGATGTTACTGTGTACGGGAACCCGTCCCTCTATACGAGCTGACCATGCTTTCACTGGACAGTGAAGAGAGCCGGTGGTGGTGGTGGTGGTGAGGAGGAGGAGGAGGAGGAGGATGATGTGTCTGCGTACAGGAACCGGCCCCTCTGTACGAGCTGGCCATGCTGTCCCTGGACAGTGAGGACAGCCGGTGGTGGTGGAGATGGTGGTGGTGGTGTTGATGATGGTGATGATGATGATGATGTTGCTGCTGTGTACAGTAACCGGCCCCTCTGTACGAGCTGGCCATGCTGGCACTCTACAGTGAAGACAGCCGGTGGTGGTGATGATGATGATGATGATGTGGTGGTGGTGGTGATTATGATGATGATGCTGTTGCTGTGTACAGGAACCGGCCCCTCTGTACGAGCTGGCCATGCTGGCACTGGACAGTGAGGACAGCGGGTGGACACCGGCGGACGGCCCCAAGGAGGATCTGGCCAGCTACGTCACCGAATTCCTCAAGTCGCACACCGCTATGCTGCTGGACTACTTCGCCATCCACATCGATGAGGTAAGGCGATGGCGACCCCAGGTGGCTGTGTGTGTGTGTGTGTGTGTGTGTGTGTGTGTGTGTGTGTGGTGTGTGTGTGTGTGTGTGTGTGTTGGGGAGGGGGGGCAGTTGGTTAGATAGCCTGATGTAACAGCTGTGCTTGGTGGTTTGAATCGCCTGCTGTGGCTGGTTTGTGCGTGGATGAGGTTTCGTGCTTGGTTTGTAGTAGTGTAAGTACTCTACATTTCGTGGCACAACAGGAACGTTTAGCTTTGGGTGGTAAAAGTTGTCGTGAAAGCGAGAGCGTTACTGTTGTGCTCAGATCAAACGTTTAATGCATATTTAAGGGTAGGGTCGAAATTCGGTCTGGTCTTTCGGTGTGTGCGTGTCCACATTCATGCTTGAAAGAGAGTGTATGTGGAATGGTCATTTGACTGTGGGTTTGCTTTTCAGGTCACAGCCAGTTGGCAGTGGGTTTGTTTTAGAGGTCACAATCAGTTGACAGTGGGTTTGTTTTGCAGGGGGTCACAGTCAGTTGACAGTGGATTTGGTTTGCAGGTCACAATCAGTTGACAGTGGGTTTGTTTTGCAGGGGGTCACAGTCAGTTGACAGTGGGTTTGTTTTGCAGAAGGTCACAGTCAGTTGACAGTGGGTTTGTTTTGCAGAAGGTCACAGTTGACAGTGGGTTTGTTTTGCAGAAGGTCACAGTTGACAGTGGGTTTGTTTTGCAGAGCGTCACAGTTGACAGTGGGTTTGTTTTGCAGAAGGTCACAGTCAGTTGACAGTGGGTTTGTTTTTCAGAACGTCACAGTTGACAGTGGGTTTGTTTTTCAGAAGGTGACTGTCAGTTGACAGTGGGTTTGTTTTGCAGAAGGTCACAGTCAGTTGACAGTAGGTTTGTTTTGCAGAAGATCACAGTTAACAGTGGGTTTGTTTTGCAGAAAGATCACAGTCAGTTGACAGTGGGTTTGTTTTGCAGAAGATCACAGTCAGTTAACAGTGGGTTTGTTTTGCAGAAGGTCCCAGTCAGTTGACAATGGGTTTGTTTTGCAGGAGGGCCGCTTGCTGACTCTGCCCATGCTGCTGGAGAACTACACGCCCCCGCTGGCCGGCCTGCCCATGTTTGTCCTGCGGCTGGCCACAGAGGTGGGTGGGCGTTGAGGGGGGGCAGTGTGAGTGTGGGTATGACAGTAGGTGTGTGTAAATGAGAGTTGTATGGAGGGGTGTATATAATTATGTGTTGGGGATTTGTGCTAGGTGGGTTGTGTTGTAGCGTCTGTCGTATAGCGTGCGTGCGAAAAAGACTCCTGACAGACAGAACGGAGTGGAAAGGGGGAAGGGGGGGGAGAGTATGCGTGTGGAGGGGGGTGGGCCGGGAGGGCGGGTAATGGTAGCGTTTGCCATTTAATGTGCGTGCGACAAATACAGATTCTTGACTGACTGATATAGAGGGGGAGATGGAGAGTGTACGTGTGTTGTGTGTGTGTGTGTGGTGTGTGTGTGTGTGTGTGTTCATTGGTCTAATACACAGTTTGGGTCGGATAGGTGGCGCAGTATCACAAGCGACATCACAAAAACCTTCTGAGCAAGACATCACAATCACAATTCCTGCCAGAGCAAGGCATCACAATTAACACACGCATGGTGCAGAGCACGGTCTCACGACATCATGATTGCCTGTTCATCAGGTGACGTGGGACTCGGAGAAGGAGTGCTTCACGACCTTCGCCAAGGAGCTGAGCGACTTTTTCGCCGTGCGCAAGAACGTGTACGCCGAGGTGCAGGCCCGAGACGAGGAGCAAGGTCAAGGTGAGGGCAGCGGCCAAAGCGAGGCTGGCCGGCAGGGAGACAACTGGCGCTGGACTGTGGAGCACGTTATCTACCCTGCCTTCCGCTCCCTGCTCATGCCCCCCAAGTCAGCGTCCGAGGACACCAGCGTGCTTCAGCTGGCCAACCTGCCCGACCTGTACAAGGTGTTTGAGAGATGCTGAGGGTTTCCCGTCAGAGCTCAGGAGCTGTGTGAAAGTCGAGGTGGCCGTCCTGGGCTCCCGTCCCTAATAAGCCTACGGTTTCTGTGGACGTAAAGCATCACTCAACCAGCCACCATCACCTCGAAGCTGTGTGAAAGTCGAGGTGGCCGTCCTGGGCTCCCGTCCTAATAAGCCTACGGTTTCTGTGGACGTAAAGCATCACTCAACCAGCCACCATCACCTCGGAACTGTGTGAAAGTCGAGGTGGACGTCCTGGGCTCCCGTCCTTAACAAGCCTACGGTTTCTGTGGACGTAAAGCATCACTCAACCAACCACCATCACCTCGGAACTGTGTGAAAGTCGAGGTGGACGTCATGGGCTCCCGTCCCTAATAAGCCTACGGTTTCTGTGGACGTAAAGCAACACTCAGCCAATGAGGGTTCCACCACCTGCATACCCCCTGCACCCGCCCTCCTTCTCCCCGTCCCTAATAAGCCTTATGGTTTCTGTGGACGTTAAGCGCCATGTTTACTTGCTTGCTTTTCGAGGGTGTCTGGCAACGGTGCGTGTAGAGAGACACGGACTCCATGCAGCGTGTAGAGAGACACGGACTCCATGCAGCGTGTAGAGAGACACGGACTCCATGCAGCGTTCCTCCAACCGCTGCCATATAATTGTTAGCCGCGATAGTTTTTCCTCAGATGTCTAATAATTATTGTGAATAACCTTCGTAGCGGTATACCCGGACAAAAGTATAAGCTCACGATGCAAACCATGGAAAGAAACAATTATAAGAAACAATACAATGAACAAGTTCAGTTCAAGATGGTATCTATGCGCTCGGAACAGCCCATATGCGCTCCCAGAAGTTTCCCCAACGTTGCCTTTGAAACGGTTCCAATGTTCGCCTGATTGACGATGGCCCTCTCTCGTCCTTTCAAGGAAGATCGTCTAACGCTACCTCGTTCAACGCCCGTCTCCTCCAGGTACTATGCACACATACAACAACGCTCAAAATTAAAAGGAAAAAGACGGTGAAAAAAGACATTCACCTATCCTTCATTCTTTGTCCGCAACATACAGTTGGCGTTCCTGAAAGGCGGACAAACAGACTGGTAGATGTTACGGAAAGGCATTGCGGAAGAGGTATGTTTTAAGATGATGACATAGACGAGGAGTCGCGGCTATTCAGCGGCAGCGAATTCCAAACAACTTGTGCCTGGTGTTGAGAGGATCGCACACCGATTGGCATAAAAGAACCCCAAACCGGAATTGGTTTTAAAATGCCCCGTTGATTTTTATGGAACACGTTCTTTTCTCAGCGCGCGCTTTGACCCAGCATTGCACGAGGAGTGTTGGCACCGCTGAAGGACAAACATCGAAGTGGCGGTGGTGTGCGGCAGAGGAGCTGTGACACAGGGCGGTGTTTTATCCACCTGGTCCTGCTGTCGCCGCTCACTAGGCTCGGTTTCCAGAGTCGATATAAAATCAGCAGGTACCTTTAAACCGAATGAAGTTTGTATCTTTGTCTCCTGTACATGTTGTACACAACTCGTTTTCAGATGGCTCGTTCTCTTAAGACGGTGTAGGCGTAAGGTAAAGAAATAGAAAATGATAATTTTGGTGTGTGTGCGTGTGTGTGTGTGTGTGTGTGTGTGTGTGTGTGTGTGTGTGTGTGTGGTTGTGTGTGTGTGACTGTGTGTGTCCGCGTGTGTTGTGCTGTGTGCGTGCGTGTGTGTGTGTGTGTGCGTGTGTGTGTGTGTGTGTGTGTGTGTGTGTGTGTGTGTGTGTGTGTGTGTGTGTGTTATTGTCCTTGCAACCGCTGAGTAATCCTCAGCGGTTGCAAGGACAATAACACACATATACAACGTGAAACGACTTCCTCCTTGTCACGGATAGTCTGTGTGTTGGTTGCATTACACGGATAGTCTGTGTGTTGGTTGCATTACACGGATAGTCTGTGTGCTGGTTGCATTACACGGATAGTCTGTGTGTTGGTTGCATTACACGGATAGTCGTTCTGAACACGATGTCTGTGTGTTGGCATTACACGGATAGTCTGTGTGTTGGTTGCATTACACGGATAGTCTGTGTGTTGGTTGCATTACACGGATAGTCTGTGTGTTGGTTGCATTACACGGATAGTCTGTGTGTTGGTTGCATTACCAGACCCGTTTCTGACACAGTCCCTAGTGTCCCGCACAAAACAAAGCTAAGAACGAACAACCGCATTGTCAACATTTGCAAATACTTTAATGACGTGGGTTCGTTGAGTGTTTAAAGCCTGGTTCGTTCACAATAAATTAAACATGGTTATATAATGGCGTAGCCTGCATGAGTACTGAGCTACGTGTGTAGCCCGGTGTAGCCTACATGAAAAACGTCTTTTCCGAGTTTCTCGATGTGGTACATGTACTGCTAGACAAGCCGTGTACGTGCTTGCTGAAAATGGTGGTTGCCATGGTATCGTGACGCCAGCGCATCTTCCACTTCTGAACTTCCTACCATAGGTTGCAGAGACTGTGGGTGAATCTGTCTTCAACTCTTTTTTCACCTATTTGCATTAATGTTTTTTTGTTTCTTGTTGTTTTGTTTTTTGGGGGGGGTCTTCTTCTTCTTTTCTTTTCTTTTTCTGTTTTCTTTCCTTGCCTTGTATGCGTTTTTGTTGTTGTTATTGTTGTTTTTAACAAGGGCAGTATTGAAGGGACTAAATCTTCAAGTGCTTGTGTTTGATGTTTGTGTAGGAGTGTTTGTTTTTGGTTTGTCCTAGCCTTGCTTTTTTGTTTTTGTTTTTTTGTTTTTTAAACAAGGGCATATTGAACGGACTAAATCTGAAAGCGTTTGTGTTTGATTTTTGTGTATGGCTGTTTTGTTATATAATTTTGCATGGCTGCTTTTGCGGATTTGACTTGATCAATGGTTTAGATGTATGAGAAAAGTTTTGAAATATTCAGTTGCTTATGACAAAATTTGATCGTCTTGAGGTGACCCTGTGCGGTTGACTGAACATTAAAATCCCATTCGTAGCTGTTTTCTTTCTTTCTTTTTGTACGTTTTTTATTATCTTTCATGTGTGTGTGTGTGTGTGTGTGTGTGTGTGTGTGTGTGTGTGTGTGTGTGTGTGTGTGTGTGTGTGTGTGTGTGTGTCGCTGATCTTGTTGATATGACTTGAGCGTGTTTGAGACTAACTTTCGTAACAGTGTTTGTTACTCCTGAGGTAACCCTGTTCGTTTGACGGGACGTAGAACTCATTTTCGTCAGTGGGTTACAACAGTCCCTCATGGCAGCGTCACATGCTGAGGTGCCAGGTCCGTGAGTCCCAGGATTCCCTCGTAGTAGCGTTAGTGGAGCGCTACGTGCCTCATGGCAGCATCACATGCTGAGGTGCCAGGTCCGTGAGTCCCAGGATTCCCTCGTAGTAGCGTTAGTGGAGCGCTACGTGCCTCATGGCAGCATCACATGCTGAGGTGCCAGGTCCGTGAGTCCCAGGATTCCCTCGTAGTAGCGTTAGTGGAGCGCTACGTGCCTCATGGCAGCATCACATGCTGAGGTGCCAGGTCCGTGAGTCCCAGGATTCCCTCGTAGTAGCGTTAGTGGAGCGCTACGTGCCTCATGGCAGCATCACATGCTGAGGTGCCAGGTCCGTGAGTCCCAGGATTCCCTCGTAGTAGCGTTAGTGGAGCGCTACGTGCCTCATGGCAGCGTCACATGCTGAGGTGCCAGGTCCGTGAGTCCCAGGATTCCCTCGTAGTAGCGTTAGTGGAGCGCTACGTGCCTCATGGCAGCGTCACATGCTGAGGTGCCAGGTCCGTGAGTCCCAGGATTCCCTCGTGGTAGCGTTAGTGGAGCGCTACGTGCCTCATGGCAGCATCACATGCTGAGGTGCCAGGTCCGTGAGTCCCAGGATTCCCTCGTGGTAGCGTTAGTGGAGCGCTACGTGCCTCATGGCAGCATCACATGCTGAGGTGCCAGGTCCGTGAGTCCCAGGATTCCCTCGTAGTAGCGTTAGTGGAGCGCTACGTGCCTCATGGCAGCATCACATGCTGAGGTGCCAGGTCCGTGAGTCCCAGGATTCCCTCGTAGGTAGCGTTAGTGGAGCGCTACGTGCCTCATGGCAGCATCACATGCTGAGGTGCCAGGTCCGTGAGTCCCAGGATTCCCTCGTAGTAGCGTTAGTGGAGCGCTACGTGCTCATGCGTCAATGCTGAGGTGCCAGGTCCGTGAGCCCAGGTTCCCGTGTGCGTAGGAGCCAGTCGCCTCATGGCATCACATGCTGAGGTGCCAGGTCCGTGAGTCCCAGGATTCCCTCGTAGTAGCGTTAGTGGAGCGCTACGTGCCTCATGGCAGCATCACATGCTGAGGTGCCAGGTCCGTGAGTCCCAGGATTCCCTCGTAGTAGCGTTAGTGGAGCGCTACGTGCCTCATGGCAGCATCACATGCTGAGGTGCCAGGTCCGTGAGTCCCAGGATTCCCTCGTGGTAGCGTTAGTGGAGCGCTACGTGCCTCATGGCAGCATCACATGCTGAGGTGCCAGGTCCGTGAGTCCCAGGATTCCCTCGTGGTAGCGTTAGTGGAGCGCTACGTGCGACTGTCGTTTCTAATGGACCTCTCACACTACAGGTGTTGCGACAGCCCAAAGCGTCAGCTCAGGGCGGAGGCCTGATGTTGGTCAGGTTCTAGGGATCGTCCCTTGCACCTTAGACGATAGGGCTTCGTAGGGCTACACTAGCGAATGGTCGCGGGCGAGTGTCGATTTATGTGCTAGGAGCACTGTCTGCGTGTAGAGCCCATAAAGAGTCCTCCTAGTGGTATTGATACTCGAGGGCCATTGCCCGTTTGTAAAGTCCATAAGGAGTCCTGGTGATAGCGTTTCTTGAGGAGTATTGACCGCATATAGAGTCCGTAAAAGGTCCTGGCGATAGCGTTTCTTGAGGAGTATTGCCCGTGTGTAAAGTCCATAAGCAGCCCTGGTGGTAGCATTTCATGAGGAGTATTGACCGTGAGTAGAGTCCGTAAAAAGTCCTGGCGATAGCGTTGCAGGAGCGTGACGTCAGTCTTCCTCGGCGAGACGTCCATAGGAGATGTTGGTGTCCTCCGACCTGTCCTCTGTGTAGCGGCACGGCCCGTCCCCCCGGCTGTTCAGGGACATCTGAAAACACGGCAAGTCAGATCTGTGACAGCTGAAACCACGGCAAGTCAGACCTGTGACAGTTGAAAACACGGCAGTCAGATCTGTGACAGCTGAATATGCGGCAAATCAGACCTGTGACAGCTGAAAATGCGGCAAGTGAGACCTGTGACATCTGAAAACACGGCAAGTCAGATCTGTGACAGCTGAAAATGCGGTAATATCAGACCTGTGACATCGGAAAATGCGGCAAGTAAGACCTGTGACAGCTGAAAACACGGCAAGTCAGATCTGTGACAGCTGAAAATGCGGCAAGTCAGACTGTGACACTGAAAATGCGGCAAGTAAGACCTGTGACATCTGAAACACGGCAAGTCAGATCTGTGACATGCTGAAAATGCGGCAAGTCAGACCTGTGACATCTGAAAACACGGCAAGTCGGACATGTGACAGCTGAAAATGCGGCAAGTCAGACCTGTGACATCGGAAAACACGGCAAGTGAGACCTGTGACATCTCAAACAACACGTCAAGTGAGACCTGTGACATCTGAAAATACGGCAGGTCGGGTCTGTGACATCTGAAAACACTGCAGGTCGTACCTGTGACATCGGAAAATGCGGCAAGTAAGACCTGTGACAGCTGAAAACACGGCAAGTCAGATCTGTGACAGCTGAAAATGCGGCAAGTCAGATCTGTGACAGCTGAAAACACGGCAAGTCAGACCTGTGACATCTGAAAACACGGCAAGTCGGACCTGTGACATCTGAAAACACGGCAAGTCAGACCTGTGACATCTGAAAAACACCACAAGGGTTTCAACGAACCAGTCAACCGCACGGGGTCAGCACAGAACGTAGTCTTTCCTAAAAATAAAAAATAAAAAGCCAAATCTCCCCACACACGCGACAGTTTTAAGGAAATGGTCAGTTTTAAGGAAATGGTAATGGTATGTTGTAAGGAAATGATAAAGTCAAGAAAATGGTAAGTCTTTTTATTTTGGGGGGAAATGGTAAAATCAAGGAAATGATCAGTATTAAGGAAATGATGGTCGTTTCAGGGAAATGGTATGCTTTAAGGAAATGGTGAGCTTTAGGCAAATGGTGAATTCTATGGAAATAGAAGAGTTAGGGAAAGGGTAAGTTCTGGTAAATGGTATGTTTTCTGGAAATGGTGAGGTTTAAGGACATGGTAGAGTCGAGGAATGGGTAAACTGAAATAAATGGTATATTTTAAGGAAATTGTAGATAAAAGGAAAGGGTAAATTCAAGTAAACGGTATGTTTTAAGGAAATGGCAGATTCAAGGAAGGGGGAATTCAAGTAAATTTTAATGGTATTTCTTTAAGGAAACGGCAGAGTCAGAAAGGGGTAAATTCAAGTAAATGGTATGTTTTAAGAAAACGGCAGTCAAAGAAACGGTAAATTCAAGTAAATGATACGTTTTAAGGAAATGGTAAAGTTCAGGTAAATGGTATGTTTTAAGAAATGGTAAATTCAAGTAAACGGTAATAATAATGGAAATTTGTAAAGCGCCTACCCTGCGACTCAAAGCGCTGAACAAGCATACACACATTATGTACATCGAGAAGAAAATGTTATCAAAAAAAAAAGATATCGACAAGGGTTTTTAAACACTATGCTAGAGATGCACACACACACACACACACACACACACACACACACACACACACACACACACACACACACACACTGTACAGACTGACAGGAGTGAAGGACAATGTGGCTTAACTGAAATATTCTGAGAAGAGATATATAGGCCTATGTTTTAAGGAAACGGCAGAGTCAAGGAAAGGTACAGAAGTTCAATTACCTCTTCTTCTTTGGCGCCGGGCGCGTGCCGCAGCAGCAGACAGAAGGGACAGAAAAGGACGTTGATGATGCCCATTCCGCGCATCAACCTGCACAGCACCAACAGACCGGCAAGGGGCTTTTATGGCGGCTGACTAGCGTCAAAAGACAAAATTACCATTGTGTGCACATGTTTTACCTATTATCTGATCTGACTACTAATTTTGTCTCCACATGATTGTAATTATGTACTTTTGACGCAACTAAGCCGTAGGAAGCAGCACGAAAAGCCGTTGTAGCGTCAAATGACAAAATTACAGTTGTGTGCACATAATTATTATATGCACATAGTTACTAATTTTGTCTTCACATAGTTGTAATTGTGTACTTTTTACGCAAGTAAGCCGTTGGAAGCAGTACGAAAGGCCGTTGGAACTAAGCGTCAAAAGACAGATTTATTCATATGTAGAGATATTTAGTAATATGTTCAGATAATTAGTAATTATGTTGAAATAACCCGTCGGTGACCACTATTGCTACAAAGAAAGGGGGTGCTGACAAGCTTGCACATGCGCACTTATGCAGTTTCAACATAATAATTACGTGAACATAATTGTAATTATGTACTTTTGACGCAAGTAAGCCTTTGAAAGCAGCACGAAATGCACACAATTACTATTATGTGCACATACTTACTAATTATATTTAGATGATCACCAGTTATGTGCTTTTGACGCAAGTAAACCGTTAACTGCGAGTCAAAAGACAAAAGTAGTCATTATGTACATATAATTAGCAATTATGTGAAAGTAGTTGTAATTATGTGCAGATAATTAGTAACTGTCTTTTGATGCTAGTAAGCCGCCATGTGGTTTACCATTAGCGTTCCAACGACGACGCACGAACACAGCAACAGACCTGAGTCGCCCACGGTAACTCTCGCCTGTGGGTATTTTTAATACAAGGTGCATAAATTCCACCCAAGGTACGTCCCTTAAGAAGGATGCCTCCCTCCCCCTCCCTTACCCCCCGTGGCATATATCCCACCGTTTTAGGCACAGTCGGCGACACAAGCACAAGACGACCTAATTAATGGCAATGTGCTCAAAAGTAGCATTGGAGTCAGTGCTGACACGCTACTTGCCCATTTGTGTTCCTACTGACGCAATATTTTACACGACCGTAAGAGGTTAAAAAAAAATCTAAAACAAGAATGACTGCTAGCATTTCTAAAACAAAATCCAAACACATAAAACGTTAAAAAGAACGCTATTTATTATAACAAAACACAAGAGAATTTTCGGGATAAGCTCCTTTTTCGAGCTATAAAGCAAGACTTGAACAACAGTTAAACGGTGAAAAATGAAATGTAGGATACGTATCTGCTTGTGGTTGAGTTGTTTTATGTTGCTTTGGTGTCCAGTGTTTGGAAGAATGTTCAAGTGTTGTTAAGCAGCTTGAAAATGGGACATACCCGAAAATGGGACTTAACCGAAAATTCACAGGTTGTGTTTTATCATAACGAATAGCATTCTTTTTAACTTTTCACGACTGTAAGAGAAAAAGTTGATCAGGAATAGGTGGTACGTAGCTGTCTATTTAACTGAACAAAATCGTGCAAACAACGGTCTGGCCTCTACCGTCATGTCACTGGCCCATTTTCGACTACTAATTCTAATTCTCAAACTATGTTAGGGCTTCATGGTGTGTGGAACTCTAATAAAATGGTTTTTCAGCCCCAAAATGCAGTTGTTTCACGTAAACAGGCTTCGAAAGGTGAGGTTAATTTATACAAGGTCTCGAGGTCCTATTATGGGACTGGTGGTAGGCTAATCGTTATGTACATAGTGTGTGTGTGTGTGTGTGGGGGGGGGGTGATGTCGTGTGAAAAGGAGAGAATGTGTGTATGTGCGTGATTGTGTGTGTGTGTGTGTGAGAGGGGGGGTGGGGTGACAGAGAGAGAGGGTATGTGAAAAGAAGTGATTGTGTGAGAGAGAGGGTGTGTGTGAGAGAAAGGGGGTAGGGGTAAAAAAGGAAAGAGTGTGTGTGTGTGTGTAGGCCTGAATACTCACCAGGGAAACCCAACTGACTTCACTATCAGTCCTGCCATGGAAGGTCCTGAAAACAGAATTGAAGTTCTCTTGTTAGTATTTCCTAACATTTCAAACCAGCGAAAAGACTGCAAACGTTTGACCTTGTTTAATGTAGGACTGACACAAGACAACGGAAAAACAAAAACAGAGGAAAGTAGAACAGCACTCACGGAGGTTTCAAAGTCGAACACAAAACGTTTCCCGAAGCTTTCGTGATGCAAACGACCTCCTTCCCCCCCCCTCCCCCCCCCCCCCCCCCCCCACACACACACAAATGTCTAATCACAATTTACCTACACCTAACAAATGACTGATGACGACTTACCTACAACTAACAAACGCATGACTAATCACACCTTTCCTACAGCTAACAAGCACATGACTGATCACAACTTCCCTCCATCTGACGCATGACTGATCACGACTTTTACCCACAGCTAACAAGCACATGACTGATCACGATTTACCTGCAGCTAACAAGCACATGACTGATCGCAACTTACCTGCAGCTAACAAGCAAATGACTGATTACAGCTTTTACCTACATCTAACAAGCACATGACTTATCACAACTTACCTGATCACAGTTTACCTACAGCTAACAAACGACTGATCACAGTTTGCCTACAGCTAACAATTGACTGATGACGACTTACTTACATCTAACGTGACTGATCACAGCTTACCCACAGCTAACAAACTCGTGACTGATCACAACTTACCTACAGCTAACAAGGTAGCTTGACTGGTCACAACTTACCTACAGCTAACAAGGTAGTTTGACTGATCACAACTTACATACAGCTAACAAGGTAGCTTGACTGATCACAACTTACCTACAGCTAACAAGGTAGTTTGACTGATCACAACTTACCTAAAGCTAACAAGACTGATCACAACTTACCTACAGCTAACAAGGTAGCTTGACTGATCACAACTTACCTACAGCTAACAAGGTAGCTTGACTGATCACAACTTACCCACTGCATAGGCGAGACAGACGGCCAGCTGCACGATGGCGTAGACACAGCCGTAGAAGGAGTCATGACGTGTGTCCACCAACAACGCCAGGAGGGGCATAATTGCGGCGTCAGTTATGCCTACACACACACACACACACACACACACACACACACACACACACGCACGCACGCACGCACGCACGCACGCACGCACACATACACACACACACACCAGCGTCCGTTTTACCAACACACACAGGAGGCGGACCGTGAAGTCTATTTCCTTATGACCTATTGTTTGGAAGTCTAATCATAATTCTTTCCGGCTTAAGTCTAAGTGTGCTGGTGGACGTTAAACCCAATGTGCCAGTGTGGTTTGTAGTGTGTGTGTGTGTGTGTGTGTGTGTGTGTGTGTGTGTGTGTGTGTGTGTGTGTGTGTGTGTGTGTGTGTGTGTGTGTGTGTGTGTGTGTGTGTGTGTGTGTGTGTGTGTGTCCCATGATGGTAATGACTCAAAAAGGAAGATATACACTGACCCAATCCCATGATTATAACTCACAAAGGAAGGTATACACTGTGCCAATCTCATGATCGTAATGACTCACAAAGGAAGAAATACACTGTCCCAATCCCATGCAAGGCAATACCAAACCGCATGCATACACTGACATAATCCTATGTAATGTCAAACACAACAACGATACACTGACCCGCGTATTGTCACGCAAAGCTGCAATGGAACTGACACGATCCCATGTAATATCACACAAAGCTGAATGCATGTATAAACGCGATCAATGTATGTAGTGTCGCACGAAGCTGCACACATGTATAAATTCGCACGATCCCAGTGTAATTTTACACAAAGATGCATATGTAACACCGCGCAAAGTTGCATGCCTGTATAAATTGACAGGATCCCATGTAATGTTTCGCCCTGATAAACCTCAATGGTTGACTGGGCGTAAAACACCAAGTTACTTATTTAACTGTGTAATGTCACACAAAGATGTATATGTAATATCGCACAAAGTTGTATGAATCTATACACTGACATGACCCCATGTAATGTCACACAAGGATGCATATGTCATATCGCACAAAATTGCATACATGTATAAACTGGCACGCTACGATGTATTGTCACACAAAGATGCATATGCAATATCGCGCCAAGCTCCATGCATAATAAACTCGCACAATTCAGTGGCCAGACGGATGTCACCACTGACCTAGTCCCAGACCAAGACCCAGATGCGGCAAAATCAGCTGAGGGACATCACTCGCAAATGGAAGCTGAAAATGAAATTAAAAAATGTAATGCTAGCGCGCGCACGTCGCACTCACGCACGCACGCACGCACGCACGCACGCACGCACGCACGCACGACACACACACACACACACACACACACACACACACACACAGAAACACAAACACACACACAGGACACACGCACACTACACACAGGACACACACACACTACATTCAGGACACACACACCACTCACACACACACATTATAATCAGGACGACACACACACACACCACGCACACACTACATACAGGACACACACACACACACACACACACACACACACACACACACACACACACACACACACACACACCACACACACACACCACACACACACACACACACACACACACACACACACACACACACACACACACACACACACACACTCTACATGTGTTTTCTGTCCTTTAGTCAGTGTTTCTTTATTGAGGGGAGGGCGGTGGGGGTCTTTTTCGTTGGGTCCCCTTTCACTACCGATGGTATTTTACAC
>JABMCL010002470.1:1950000-1952500 GCA_018857735.1 Alviniconcha marisindica
TGACGATTTACTGTTTCAGCCGACTGAGCAAGTCCATTGCTTCACAACTCATGAAAGGTTGACTACAGTGTGCTGGATTTTTCATTTTTTTTTAATTATTTTTTTACACTTGATTAATTTATTGCGGTAAATTCTTCCTCTTCTGCTATCCACTTGCCATGCTAATTAAGTGGCAAACTTTGCCCCTTACTAATTAAGTGGTCAGGTTGGCCGCCATGGCAAAGATGGCGGTCCGACACAGGGATTTTGCCCGACACCACAGCGTCTCCGGCAAGTCCACCGACTTGGGAAATTCGGTTCGACTTACTATACAATATACAATACAATACAACTTTATTGTCTCTGTGTAGAGAAATTTGCCTTCTGGCTCGTCATTTACATAAAACATTCAATACATTTAACGATAAAACATCAACAATTCAATGAAACACGGAGCTAAAAACCGCTCAAATACAAGGAAAATACTTAACAATAACGATGCACACACACACACACACACACACACACACACACACACACACACACACACACACACACACACACACACACACACACACACACACACACACACACTAGCGTATAGCAGCCGCAAGAGCAGCGCTACCTAGTGCTACCAGTGAATGCGATGTGTTGGTGTTTATGTACTGCGCTGCTGAAGCCAGCACATGTCTAAGCGTCCTCCAAGACAACCAGAAGCAAATGGATCATACCCAGCTGTACAGCGACGAACAATCAGTCAGTAATTTCGAATTAAACATGTAAATCATGTGCCAAAATTAAGAGAGTCATTGCTAAATACAAACAGCTCAGTTCAGCACTTTATCAACTTTAAACAAAACGTTTCACTTACTCCTTCTCTTTGTCGTAATCCGAGCACAAAATACTGAAAACCTGTACAGATCAAGGAAATAAAGAATTATAGTGACACTCACAATAAAAAAACAGCAACACATCTCTCAACTGGCATGCCTGCTGTCTCCGATCTAAACATTATTATTTTATTTTTATTTTTTATCCACAATGTAATTATTATCATTTTTGTAGACTTCATCCTCATCAAATATTACAGATATTACCATTCTACAACGCTCAATATTACACAAAATTGTAATTAGCATAGTCCAAAAAATGTAGCAGTTTAGTTATTATTCTCGTAAAGCTGTTTGCATCATGTACCAAGCCAAACCTACCAATTACAATGCGCAGCATTATGTACGAAGTCCAAGTTAGTGAAGTACCCTCATCACAGTGTGTCAAGTACAAAGGCTGAACTCTGTACTGCCCACCCCCACCTCCAACCCCCCTTCCTCCACTATAATGTGAGAGATCAAGGTTACTGAAACTCCCTCATCGTACCACTGTGTCAGGTTCTCTTGAAGGCTTCCCCCCTCCTCCTCCCCCTAACCACCTCTCCCCCTCTCACCCCTGCCCCCCCCCCTCCATCCACCCCCTCTTCTCTTTCTCTGCTCACCCCCCCTCACCCCCCCCCCCCCCATGTTACCCCCCCCCCCCCCGCCGGCTCCATGTTATGAGTACCAAGTCAAAGCTGCAGAAGCAGCCTAATCAAAATGTTTCAAATCCAAAGTCTGGAGACTGAAGAGGAAGGGGGAGGCGGAGGGGTCCTCCTCACTCTTATAATGTATCCAGTCCACGTTACCGGGGCAACCTAACACTACAGAAATGTATGGAGGCCAAAGCACGTGAAAGTCCCTTGGGGAACCGGAATGCAGTGTAACAGTCCACGTTCTGTGGACAGCCGCTCACCAAGGTTCAGCAGGGTCAGCGCGCTGATGATGAGAAAGGGCGACACCTTGCCCACAAACGTGTACATGAATCCTCCGTACGGGTAGCCCACTGCACACAGTGACAAAACGTGTAAAATTAATACATGCAGCCACGAGCCTTCCAAGGTATAGACACTGTACCATTAGATACAACAATGAGAGACAAGGAAAAGTGTGTATGCGAGTCTTAATTGTCACAGCTTACCCATAATGCCGACAGCAGCCTCTGCCGTCTCGGCTTACTCAGAATGCCGACAGCAGCGCTCACCCCCCCCCCCCACACACACACACACACCCTCACCCCCGAATGCCGACAGTAGCCTCTGTCGTCACAACGTACCCAGAATGCCGACAGCAGTCTCTGTCGTCACAACCTACCCAGAATGCCGACAGCAACCTCTGTCGTCACAACCTACCCAGAATGCCGACAGCAACCTCTGCCGTCACAGCCTACTCAGAATTCCGACCGCAGTCTCTGTCGTCACAACCTACCCAGAATGCCGAGAGCTTCTGTCGTCACAGCTTACCCAGAATGCCGACAGCAGCGCCCCCCATGGCAATTCCCATAGCCTTGCTGCGCCCTCTGTCGTCAGGATATCGTTCCGCTACGAGACTCATTCCTTCACACAAAGTAAGGATCAAACAGGAATGTCATTCCGGGGTCAGTCTAAGAGTCAGAAAAACAACAGACTAGCGAACAAGTAAAGAGTTCAAAC
>JABMCL010002470.1:1955000-1962500 GCA_018857735.1 Alviniconcha marisindica
GTCCAGGTGAAGCAGGAAGGTGGGAATGATGGGAACTGGAACAATTCGTCAGCACAGTTACACGAAGAAGAAAAAGAAGAGGAGGAGGTGGAAGAGCAGCAGCAAAACAAAGAATAGTAGGAAAAGAAAAAAGAAAGAAAAGGATGATATTTAGAAGAAGAATGAAGAGTATGATAGAATAGATGCTTGTTGCTTTTTAATAAGTCAGTCATGACTTAAATATCAGGGTTCAGGGCGAAAAATCGAGGAGGAAGAGAGGAAGACCTTGGTCTAGTTCTTGGACTTTTACGTCCGGTCAACCGCACAGGGTTACCTCACACATTCACAGCTACTCCACGCCAGATCCAAATCCATGTCAAAGAAAGAATAGGAGAAGAAGAACGAAGAGGAACCGACGAAAAAGAAGAAGAAAGAAGAGGACGATGAGTGGAAGGGGAAGCACAAGACGAAAAAACGAAAAGAAGAAGAAGAAGAAATCAAATCAAATCAAATCAAATCAATCTTTATTATTCATCAATATACAAAGCATAAAAATGAAAATTTTCCTTTGACACATGGGCTCAAGACTCAGGAAGGTACATTTAAAATAACAATAAAATAAAAAATAAAACGTTAAAGAAATATATGTATATATCTCACTCTCACATTCTCCCCCCTCTCGCCCGCCCCGGCTTCTTCCACAACAACAACAACAAAAAACTCCAATCTTTCCAGTCAGTGTAAAGCTGCACAGGACAGCCTGCCCCAAGCTACCGATACCTTTGAATCAAGGCACCTGCAGTTCAGAAAACCGCTAGAGCTTTTTTCGGAAGAGACGCGGAAAGTCAACCAACGACACGTAAAGCAAGACCAACGAAGAAGAAGAAGGAAAAAACGTAAAGCAGAACGATCAATAGCAAAAGCACAATTTTCTGCAAAAGACCGCTTCATTGTACACACCAGTCCCAAAATCTGACCATGACTGCAAGATATTTCAAGCAGAGAGCAAGACTGGGTGGTTTTGAGACAATACAGTGGTACTCCAGACGAAAGACAACATCTCTTTCTATATTACTTTCTCTGAAACCGTTCGTTTCATATTCTACGTAAATGAACCCTCGACCAAGGACCATCGGTGTTTTCAATCCACAGCAGAACTCATGGTAATAGGAAACAAAATGTAACTCGGTAAAACCACCTTTGCTTCTTTTTTTCATCTACCTGTAGAGTAGCGTTAACCCTTTCCTTTCCAAAGAATCTGTGCTACTGTTGCAAGTCCGCCACAAAAGAGTCTCGAAGACAGGCTAAGCCAACCAGAAACAATCTGCTTCTTCTTCTTCTTTTCAGAACTTTGCCTCTGCTGAACATGCATGAACTCGAGCATGAAGTCCTATGACATCTTTTTTTCTGATGGGACACACTTCGCCATTGACGTCACAAGACATCATAGGGGCAGGGAAATGTTTAAAAGCTGGGTTTCACTGTCACTGACACCGACACATGGTTTACACCGCACCGGGCTGAGGGGCGGGGTTCACGTTAAGCCCCGACACATGTTTATTGTGAAGGCCACCGACCCATACACAAGGAGCTGAAGGAGTAAAGCGGTTCCACGTCTTGATACGACACTGACACTGACACCCGAAGGAATGTTTAAAAGCGGGGTTTCACTGTCATTGATACTGACACTGACACTGACACATGATTTATTGTGAAGGCCACCGACCCATACACAAGGAGCTGAAGGAATGTTTAAAAGCGGGGTTCCACTGTCACTGTCACTGACACATGGTTTACTGAGAAGGCCACCGACCCAAACACATGGAGGGAATGTTCAAAAGCTGGCGTCCACTGTTCTTACCAACGGTGGTGAGCAGGAGGTTGTCGAGCATGTTGGTGAGAAAGACGATGGTCAGCACCAGACGTGTGGATTCCTCCGCCTTGTGGCGTGTCCCCCTCAGCCACTCCATGCAGCTTCTGGCCGCTCCGGACATGCTGCACACGCACTGCTGCAATGAACCGCACATGCTCACCCGTCAGTCGTGCGCGTTCAGGTCTGACAGACAGCAAATTCTTGCAGTTTAACCCTTTCTAGTACCGTGGCTGACATTCGGCAGTTTTAAAGGCAGCATTGGGGAGGCGTCTGGGAGATGTGGTACATACAAAATACGTGCGTTTGCCTGCCAGTCATTGCAAAGAATTCACTTATTCACAACTTCTGTTGTTCACGTTCACGATCTTTAGATTGGGACTAAAATTATCAAAAGCACAAATCAGATGAATTCTAAACGGCCTTTTTGCACACATGCAGAGGAACGACTAGTCCTATAGGCTTCCAGATAAGATTTCGCGTGCATAGAAGTTACCTTTGTGAAGCTGTTGTACACAATTGTGAACACCAAAACCGTATCATCTAGCCTCCGACAGACGCGTGGTCGCAGGTCTTTACCTACCGATACCTGTAAACATTCATGACGGTGGCCTACACTTACCTACATGGCAGGCGGGCGGTGGGGGTGGCGGAGGCGGTGGGGAGGGGGGGGGAGGAAGGAGGGGGGGGGGGGGGGTGGGGCTCTGAATGAGTATGTGTGGGAAATCAAGTTGCACGTGCAAAATATTACCGGCCAAGTTCAGACGAAGGAACAACAACAACTGACACAATTCTTGAAGACTGACCGGTGCGGCCCAAGAAATACTGCCTAAGGGAAGACTTACCTTACTTACATTGACGAATGGTGCACTCAGTGAAATACCAACACAAGCAAAAACGTTTCAAAGTTCCACACTTTGTACACCTTGAGATTCCTTGTGCTCAGTCGTTGGACTCTTCCACGCTCAGCTGTGCATTGCCTACGCCTTCAGAACTGGACGGCCGACAGACTTCCGCTTCATGAGCATCAGCACACCCTTGCAGAGGTCGAGTTCTGAGGGATGGGAGTGAGGTGAGGGGGGAGAGCGGGGGGAGGGAGGCCGGAGAGAGGTGGGGGGGGGGGGGGGGGGGGGGGTGGGGCTAATAAGAAAATGAGAGTGGACGTGAGAGAAAAACGACACGCGTGATGAGGTTCGTTCACACTAACGCCAACGTCTGAAGGGGCCATTAGAGTCAGTTTCACACGGCGGACGGGCCGTGGTGAGCAGGAGTGGGGAGGAAGATGGGGGGGGGGGGGGGGGGGGGGAGGAGGAGGAGGGAGGGGGGAGGTTGAGCCGTCGTTTCCCAGTTCACCGTTTTCTGAATTGCTGCGTTTGACGTACAGGGTAACTAACTATGCTCCTGGTCACCCGCAGGGTAACTATGCTCCTGGTCACCCCCAGGGTAACTATGCTCCTGGTCACCCCCAGGGTAACTATGCTCCTGGTCACCCCCACGGTAACTGTGCTCCTGGTCACCCGCAGGGATTTCTGTACATTTTCCTCGCAACACGTAAGACTTGTGGCCGCCCCACCCACCCACCCCTACCCCCGCCATCTTCCACGCCCAGCCCCATCCTACACCCTACCCCGGCTCCACCCCCTGACCGCAACCCCCACCCCCACCCCAATGCCCACCCCTATTCCCGTCCCACCTCTCCGTACTCATCTACCCCCGGAACAACGGCAGCGAAATGAAGAGGCTTTGTGGCGTCACATCAACCTCATTAATTAAGTCATTAGACGCGCGGCTCGTGCGCGCGTGCACTGTCTTGGCGGGCGACAAAAACACTCGCAAACGTCTCGTGGCGTTAGGGGACGTCAGAAGTCCGCCTCGGCAGTCAGTCTGTCGCCTAATGGACTTCGTCACCCTGTTTTTGCTTTTAAAATGCCAACATGGCCGCAGCAGCTATTTTTACCTCACGGCGTTGCACTATGGACGATATTTCGTAGATCTAATTTTATTTGGTCAAAAGAGGCAGCCACCTTGGTGTTATAGGTGTTAACGTCTTCTTGTTCTTTCTTTCTTTCTTTTTTTCTTTTTTCTTTCTTTTTTTCTTTTTCTTTTTTCTTTCTTTTTTTCCTTTCCATTTTTCTTCTTCCTTTTTTTTCTTTTTCTTTTCTTTTCTTTTTTCTTTTTTGTAATTCAGTTTCTAGACGCACTGAAGCTTTCAGGTCGTAATTTTTTTCATGAAATTTGTCCTGTTTTTCCCCAAAAAAAAAAACAATTAAAACAAAAACAAAAACGTAAAATTTTTTGCAAACCTTAAAAAAAAGAACATAACGAGAGGGAAAAAAAAAAAAAAAAGAGAGAGAGAGAGAGAGAGAGAGAGAGAGAGAGAGAGAGAGAGAGAGAGAGAGAGAGAGAGAGAGAGTGAAGAATGAATAAATTTTATTTTACGAAGGTAGTGGAGAAGATCGAGGTTTTTTACACCCCCCGGGGGGGTTTTAACTAAGGATACAATGAGCTACAGTTTTGAGTACATGTAATTAATACAACCATGTTTAAATGGACATCAGAAAACCCGGGTCGATAATGATTTAAAAATATATATATAAAAAAAAATTGATCGGGGGAAAAAAACACCCCCCGCACATAAAAAAGAAAGGAAACAAAATAATTTCCTGAACAGCACAAAACGTTGGGTGCCTGAAAAAAAAAAAAATTAAAAATATATATTATATATATATATATATATATATATAAAAATATAATATATATGATTTTGGTTTTAGTAACACCTAAGAGAGAAAAAAAAGCAAGACGCTTTTTTAAAAATGAAGGACTGACCGGAAGCTCAATTGCTGGGCAATGAGTTCCCGAGAGCAGGACCAGAATAAACCAGGCTGGACTTGAATAAATCTATCCTTGGTACTGGCACATTTAGCTTCCTTGATGAATTCCTGAACTCTGATTAATCAATAATTTTGTTGATAGATAAATCGGTGCCCTACCCGATACAATTTTGTGCACAAAACGCGCTTTGTTACTCATTAACCAGAAGATAGCGGGAGAATTTGAGCCGCTTTGTAGTCTTTATCGGTAAGGCTAGTTCGTTTTAGAAGAACAATTTTGATTGCTCCCCTGTGTAGTGACTTCAAGGGTTTTTGCAAAGAGTCACTTGCTGAGAGAGAGAGAGAGAGAGAGAGAGAGAGAGAGAGAGAGAGAGAGAGAGAGAGAGAGAGAGAGAGAGAGAGAGAGAGAGAGAGAGAGAGAGTCATTAATTATTTCAAATTATCTCTAAAACGCATGCTGTGTTTTGTCCTAATAAATAGCGTTCTTTTAACCTTTTATATGTAGGATTTTGTTTAAGAACGCTAGCAGTCATCTTTGTTTCAGACCTTTTTTGTTTACCTCTCATTTTACCATTACTATTCCTACGGGTTGCTTTTCTTTCCATAATTACAACTATGTAGTTTACCGTTCTTGATTCGAGTGTCCATATAATGTCTTAAATCCTCTCTACCCTACGAGATGCTACAGGAATGAAAAGAGACCGGTAAATCCATGACCACGACAGCAGAGAGCAAACGGGACTAATTCCAACCAGAACTCAGGAACTTCAACACAGCCAACTTGCAAGCACACGGGTGAACGCAATAATTTTGTGAAATATTGAAAACTGATCAAAGATATAAGCGACTACAGAAGTTAGCATCCATAGGCTCAGAGACCACGCGCGAGAACACATCCTTCCTCTCTCATTTGAACTGATCAAGATACCTCCTTGTACTACCTTACATCCATGGCTCGCCCCCCCTTTCCCCCTCTCTCTCTCTCTCTCTCCCTCTCCTTTTTTGGGAATAGATAAGAACCCCTTGTACACACACACCATGGGCCCTGAGCCGGTTTGGCCTAGCGGTTTGGCTGGTAAGCGAAAGGACCTCGGTTCGATACCGCTTCGGCTCTCCTTTCTCTTCAAAAAGGTTGTGGTTTGCGGACACTGTCTTGTGACTTTGTCCAGCACTTCCTACTGAAACATTAAATGGCTCTCATCGCTGCCCACCTTAATGCAGGAATCATTGTGGTGGTGATAGTGTAGCGATAGGTATATAATCTCCCTCTTCCCCCACCTTCATACCCCCTTCCCCCTTTCCCCGCCCCTAATAAGCTTTATGGTTTCTGTGGACGTTAAGCACCATAGTGCTTACTTACTTACACTATGGGAGCGGGGATAGTGGCTCAGTGGTTAGAGCCCCGGATTCGAGATCGGAAAGTCCTGGGTTTGATTCCTTGCAGTAGAGGCGGGAGAAGTTCGGTATCCGTTCCACCCCGTGTTACCGCAATAGCACACATGCAACCTACGTATGTAGCTTCGAATAAGTTACACTAAGCTGGTGCATGGTTGCATGGTATGCACAGAACGTGCACCGAGACGGCAGCAGTTTCACGTGGCACCAGACCAGCCATCATGTAACAACCAGACAGCGCAGTATGTGCACCATCTCGGTGGATATTCGAAAACGTGCTGAGTAAAGCTACAGTGACTCATTCAGAGTCGCATACGACTCTGGGTCTGCCCGGAAGCAGAGAATAGCGCCATATAGTTGTCACTTTGAAGCGCTTAGGGCTTATCTCTAGATGAGGTGCTCAACAAGTGTACATAATCAGCGATTATAATAAACACAAATGTTCAAAATCGAGAGAAAAAAGAGAGCTAAAGGACACTTACCCAATTTCCGGCGACACCCAGCCAGTAGCAGGAAATGGATGAACCGTTTCGGAACAGCTCAGTTTACACAGACTTTTGAACCCGCAATATTTGTCCAAAGAAGACAATATATTAGAAGTGCAATGCATTTGTTGTTGAAGATTTTCGAAAGGCGTCCTTTTATGGATTGCCGCACAACACTTTTCCCGATAAAAAAAATAAATAAAAAATGTCAACATACATTCTTTGTAGATTTATGTCTTCCGCAATAGAGATTTATGTTTTCGACAAAGTATTATTTCTGGATCTACTTTTGGTGGAGTTTATGTACCTCGTATTTACTTACATGCCATAATTATGAGAGTTACCGTAGGTGATTCCGCTTTAAAATAAATAAATATATATTAAAAAAGAAAAAAGAAAAAAAGATTTTTTTTAAATGTTAATGTGACATCTTTCGGACGTTATTGTACGTATGTTGATTCTTCCACAAAGAGAAATGGTATTTCAGCTTCGTCAAAACTTGTAAGAGAGGCGAAAATTACACGAAACCATGCATACACTGCTACCGTAGATAGCTATAATTTCCTTATCTAAATAAAAAGTACTGTTTTTATGGGCTGAATGAATATAACTCACTGGGAGTGAAATGTGCTTTCCTTTCCTGTTATTTAAAAATATATCACTGTCGTTTTTCCGTTGTTGTTGTTGTTGGGTGTTTTTGTTTTTGTTTTTGTTTTTTGGTGGTTTTGTGTGTGTGTGTGTGTGTGTGTGTGTGTGTGTGTGTGTGTGTGTGTGTGTGTGTGTGTGTGTGTGTGTGTGTGTGTGTGTGTGTGTGTGACGAGTACAGGGAAAGAGATGACACCGAGATAAGAAAGAGAAACAGAGGAGAGAGAGGAGAGTGCGTGTGTGGTGTGTGTGTGTGTGTGTGTGTGTGTGTGTGTGTGTGTGTGTGTGTGTG